>CAFUXE010000067.1:76231-107080 GCA_903364295.1 Serranus cabrilla | reverse complement strand
CCTTTTTTTTTTTTTTTTTTTTTTGCAACAGTTGTTGTGTGTTCGTCTTGGCAGCGCTCCATAGTCTGTTTGATGTGGTTTCCAGAAGTCCTGAACTGCAGTCCCTGGCCACTCTTTCTGTCATCAGTAGACCTGCTGTCTCTTTAGCCTCCATTGACTCCTTTTAACCTCCTCCTACCTTCCTCACATTGAAGCAGCTGCTTTCCTTCCCGCTGCACATTTCTGCATGGAAATGATCTGATTCCCATTATTTGGTAGCAAACTGGATTTCGCTGTGGGCTGCGTGTACAAGACGTACTCCTGCAAATACAGTCTGCTCTTTAGTCGAGCATTGGCGAACATCTTCCAGGCTCTGTTCCAGACACTGAAGAGAAATTAAAGAAGGCTACTATTTCCTTGTTGTAAATATAAATTAGGGAGGCCTAAATTTATGGTTCGCTTTTTAAGTCATGAGCCACGCAAGACTTGTGCTTTTTCCACGCCAGTAATATGTAAAATGGATCAAAGTTAATCAGCTCTGTTGAACCCATTTTTACCAGCGACCTCTACACACTGTAATTTGAGTGATAGAAAAAGGGGGGAGGTAGAGCCAGCAAGATAGTAGCTTCAAAGAGGGCCTCGTAGAGGACAGTCAGTGACCCTATATGGGCGCCTTTCCTGCATATACCAGCACGTTTAAAGGGAAACTGATAGGCAGGTGAAATATCTGCCACTTACAGAAAAGAGGCAGGGACTAGGGAGGGCAGACAGGACAGAATGGATATGGATTGGGTCACAAGGCTGACGAGGCCTTCCTAAGGAAATGAATATTCCTTGCAAAGTACACTTGGTGACACTTAGGTCTAAGGACAAAACACAAGAGCAAAGGAAATCCATTCCTCACTTTTATTCGGCATACGAAAGCACTGGATCATAGGTTGTTTTTTTCACATAATACCTTACACGATGTATTAGGCTTTTTATGGTGACATTAATATAAAATGTGCTGTGTTGTTCCGGCACTATTTATTGTTTTATGATTTGTAGTACCAAGTTACAAATGTAGAAAAATCCTTCTCCAGTTTCTTCAATTTTCAGTGTATGTTTGAATCTGCAAAGTACAGGGAATTAATCAATCGGCTTCTTTGGCGCTGTGAAGTGTATATGTATCCACTTTCACCCCACCAGCGGAGATACATATTATTATCATGTGAACTTCCACTTTGTATCAGATGAAGGCGATGCGGCGGAGGCAGAGCTAAACATGCCCAGGGGGCTGGAGTGAAACCGGTGTCTCATTTTCAGGGGCAAACAAACACATACAGGGAGCAGACATGGCTGTCACATCTCCCTTAGCTCCCCTGTCACCCCTGAGGGCAGTGGGCAGGGGCAACCTCTGCGCTGTGGTAATGCCATGAAAATCCACATGTACTCATGCAGGGACAGAAATACATGACCAGACACACACATTTACAGTACAGAGACACAGATACACAAGCGTGTGCCGCGTGTGTCGTGGCTCCTACTTACAAACTTACTAAAATACAGCAGAAACACTCTGTTGTTAAACCTTAACATCTCTCTTAAGATCGCCCGTTTGACCTTTCAAGCTGAAAAGCAGCAGATTTAGTCCATAAACCCCGGCTCCATTTTTAACTTTCCCAGATTGATCAGTGATTGTGCTGGCGCCGAGCAGCTGTATAGCTTTACATCAGTGAGGAGGAGGTTTAGCGGTTTTCAATAGTATTTCAGGATATCCTTGCTGCTGCTGCTGCAGTTTTTGGCAGACTAACAGCTGCCACCAGCATTAGTGTACAAGCAGACACTTCTTAATGTTCCCCAGCCCTGGCCTCATGTGTCACATGGACTCCATCCAGCCTAACCCAGTTGCCATCCGCAATGGCTGGATTGGTTGAAAGCGGTGTGAGACCAGCAATTTACAATATGCTGGAGACTATCCTTTCATTTTGGTTTAAGGTTTAGCAACAATAATGTGACCAGTTCTGAAGAGTTGGTGGCCTCTGTTTGCCCACAGAAGGCAAACAGAGTAGAGACACCTTTCTAATTATATGCGATTTATTATCACAGATGAAAAGTGATTTATTACTTCTTCTTTTTTTTAGAGTCTCTGGACCAGGGGAAATTAGCTACATAGCCCTGTTGCTTATAATTTGACAACACTGCCTTGAATTCACTGAGATGTAAAATTAATTCTTGCAGTTGTTTTCAATGGGACTTTCATGTTTGCCTTGCTCACTGTTAAAAATCTGAGAAAAATACAAATGATTGGGCTTGGCTCAGTAACTTCATTGTGCAGGGAAAAGAAAGCCAAACTGGACGGGGTTCAGTGGTTTTAGGCCTTTTGAGGGTTTGTGTGTCAGGATTTATGTATTTAATTACACACTCATTCTACTAATGTAAGTGGAGAAAAAAGGAAAACGGATAAAAAGCTCCATCAAGCCTATAAGCTTGTAGTTTCCCTCTTACTGAAAGTTGGCCACCGCTGCTGTTTAGCTCCCCTTGAACTGGGCTAATACTTGTCTATTCCGATTAGGATTAGTATGTGTAGCATGGGCTCAGGGACCCGGGACTCGTAATCTAATAAATCAAGATAAAAAACTCTGAGATTGGTTTACAGAGGGCTCGGATTTACTATTGGCCATCTCAGAGAAACAGGGATTAACACAGCATTTGGTGCTGTAGCTACACACTCTCAATTCTGTGCATGGGGAGAAAGAGAGAGGCCGAGGCGGTGAGGGAGGGAAGAAGACTTAGAGGGAGGGAGTGGAAGAGAAGGGCTGGCTGGGGCTTTATATTGCCTAACAGACAGCAAGTTAAACTCGCAGTGACAAGGTCAGGTTAGTCCTTGTACAAAAGGCTTTGTTCCATAGGCAGATTAAAGGTCTCTTTGACAGTTTTTACACTTTTGGATCATGTTGAACATGTTAGGAGTTAATCCTGTCTGTGAGGGGAAGAAGCCCTGTTGCCACACAAATGAGAGATAGGTGGAGAGAATGGTGAGCAGACTGTGTCCAAGGAGAGGAGATGCACACAAAATAACCAAACACTTTTCACATCATCGCCAATGTATTCAGTTCTTTTTGTGTTTATGTTACAGACAAGTTACTTGGAGATTGAGTTGTTTCAGTTTTCACTATATTTCCCCTTCCCCATTGATAGAGACCAGCTCTTGACATATCACATTGTTTTAAGAGTAAGTACACAGAGTGTGAGGAAAATGAGCCTCACGTAAGAGATTTTAAAGCTAAAAAAGTAGCTATGAAGTACATTAAATGTCGATCCTCTGCTATATTTCGTCTGTATTGAAGAAAATACAGCTGCTATTGTCTCCCAAGGCCAGATACAACACATGATTACACCACTGTGTAAACACTTTTTACAGTTAAGGATACATTTTCCCATGCATAATCGCCAAATCAGAAACGAAACAGATAATTTAAGGACACTTAGTTTGCACAGTTTCTCCTTTTCACTGATAATGAAACAGCTTGCTGAGATGTGATGATAAGAATGCTGCTTTTCTGGTTTGCAGACATATTGTTCATGTTCGCAAACACTGATTTCAGAATGATTTCATGTGAGAAAAATTGTTATTTGAATGGTTGTCTGGAAAGATGAATTATCTGGTTGGTCTGTTTGAATCCAAGTCCTATTGCGGTCTATGAGAGATACAGCTAGAGCCAGTTTATCTCTGATGTATTATAACATTATCATTCTTAACAATTCTTTTTAAAGTTGTAGAAAGACCCGTATAAGAGCCATAGAGTCACATTGCAAAGATTGTAAAATATATATAATATACTTCCTGAAATCTAAACCGTATGATCCACTAAGGTAGACATGATTTTAAGATGTATCCATCGCTGAGTTAGGTGACGCAGTGTAACATGTGTTTCTGTGTGAAACAGTGATGTGGTTATAATGTCCAAAGTTTAAGTTACATATATTTTTTAATAGCAAAAGAAATGTTAATACATGTTAAGTATCCGTGGTAGTGCAGTCACAAGTAATTGTACGCAGCCTAGGGCCGAGCCTTTGTTCTCTTGCCTGATAAAACATCCAGACAGACTTAGATTTAAAAAACTGATGTATTTCTGGCAGCTATCTATCTGCTGCAGCTCCTTTTCTGCTAAGCGTTTTTCTGAGAAACAAGACGAAAATATCTCCACCTGAAATTTGAGCTCTTTCTATTTTCTCTCTGATGCCGGGATTTCACATAAAGTTTTACATATCAAAAGTGGAATGTTCTTTCATCTGCTTGCATGTCTTGTTAAGCAGTATCAAACACAGGAAATTCTTTCTACATCCCTGTATAAAGGTTGAAAAATCCTAGCAACATATACCAGTTTGTGCAAAAGAGGTCTTTTCTTTCTTTCTGAGGGAACTGTTAGCAATATCACCAGGCAATTAGCAAGGAAACGAGAGAGAAATGGAGAAGCCAATTACTTCTGCGAGTTAGCTAAAGGCCATTTTAAACTGTGTGCCCATGACATAATAATGTTTATGGTAAATATTATAGTTGGAGACAGTGAGTGCATGGCGTGAGAGGCAAGGAAAAAAAGGCATCAATCTCAGATCGAGAATAATTTATTAAGATCTGAGATGCGGCAATTACGTGGAAAGGACCAAAAAGAAAAAAAAAAGAAGAAGCCAACTCTCCAGGAACCGCATACATGATTGCAATCTTGATTAAATCCCCCTGGATCTAATGAGTTGATTTTCTGCTGTTAATATTGCATTGGCTGATGATGGATTCGTTAAGATAATGGAACGAAGCTAAAATATAAATGACTCCCTGTCAAGGAGCAGATTTTCGTCATTTTCCGTCTGACACCTCCGCCGTGGGGATTTGGTGAGGCCTTTTTGTGTTTCGAACCATCAGGATCTGGAATACTAATTGCTTATGTGTGGACGCTTCTAATGCCTCTCCTCCTCTCTACACCCCCCACCCCTCCCTATCGTCTTGGTAAATATCTCCTCCACATCTCTACACAGAAACAAAGAGACAGAAGCAGCTTCCTTTCTTTAACGCAGCTCAAAGTGTCTCTGTTTTTGTTACATGATAGAGCAACAATTTTCACAAACGCAACTAATTTTTATCCTGTTTGACAGCTCAGGTTCAACCATCAAATCACAGAAACAGGCAGGTATTTAAAGCCACTGTATACGACACAAAAACTGCCAACAAAAAGAAAACATGTAAGCAATAGGCTTCTCATATCGACCTGTGCTTTTGAGATAAATTAATAATGTGGTCTCCCTTTGGTGCTGTGCAGAGTAGCCGAGCCAGTCTCTCTCTGTTTTAAATGGTCTGTCACTTAGGTCAACTGGAGGAGTAAAATGTCCGATGCATAGAATATTGATCCTATATCACACATGAACCGCACACAACAACACTACATGTGTAATTTTTCTCTCCAGTGTGGCAGGAACCTAATGCAAAACACATTTATAATAATCCAGATGTATACGATATTGTAAATATGCTCAGATAATATGTTGAATCGGCTGGACAGAATGCTGTTAATCAAAAAGGAAGTCAGTATGTTTCAGTTCCCACAATTCCAAATGACTTTTGTATAAAATATCCAAAGGCATTTTTGTCTGATAACAAAAGTTTTAGAGTAATAAGTGTTAACAATATGGAAGCGCAAATGTGCTGTAAGACATTATATTGAGAAACTCTCTTGAGCTAATGACTTACTCGCTCAAAATGATAAGTTATCACTTAATATCGCACCATAAGAAACCACTCTCTCAAAACTATTAAGTTAGTTTAGCATCCATTGAGAAAGTTTTGCATTATTTTGATGTACTTACTGAAAATTTAAGACACTAATGTATTTTTTTATTTATTTATTTTTTTTTTTACAAAGTTTTGCATTATTTTGATGTACTAAGTCACTATTTTGAGAACGTTTCTCTCAGCGCTTTTATCTTATTCTTTTGTCTTTTTACTCACATAATTGGGCTTATGTAGAATAAAACTGCAGTTAGGGGAAAATCCTTGAATCCTTGAATAGTTGTACTATGTGTAGTTCGATGTAACCTACCTACCATATAGCAAACTTTTTAAAATCATTATCTCAATCACCATTGTTGTCAAGTTTCATGCTTATCCTGACCCTTCCTTTTTGCCGATTATGATATTGTTCTTTTTTCTGTGCGATATTAACAGGGAACCCGTCCGATTGGGCCATCCCCAAGGGCCCTTTCTTCTGTGTGTCACTTTTTGTGTCCTTTAACATGGTTTTACTAAAAAGTCTTTTTTAATCAATCAAGAAGCAGACAGAAAATAGGCTTTGTCATGGCTTGGCCTGGGGTCGTGTGATGCCTGCTCTGCCCGGTGACAGGTCTTCAAAAGGGATAAAAAGGAATATTTTGGGGGGAAAACGGGGGTTTCCATGGCACCGGCACTTGTTGCACATGGATCACCATTCTTTGGTTCTGCATGAGATTGAGGTTTCAAAGGGCCGGACAACAAAAATTAGGCGAGGAGGGGACAGCGGGACTGTGGAGGTAGCTGCCCTCAAGCCCCCGACTCTGTCCTCTCCTAGGGGAAAGGGAGAATAGAAGCCAGAAGTGACAGCACAAAAAGGGGCCTACTAGGTGCTGTCAAATATGCATGAGTAAATGGTCAGTTTCACACTCTGCAGTGTGTTCAAAAAGTCCCAACGAAACAGACTAGAAGACACAAAGTACAGACGTGTTCAGTGAGAAGCGTATTCTTGTTGCGGCTTCCACTTCATGTAATTAGAGGTTGTTATGTGTAGAATGAGGTCACGTAAACTTGTAGGTTTCTCCGTTTATGTGTGGGAAATGAAACCAGGAAACTTAGACAATAGATTGGCAGTCATTACAGCAAAGAGGATTATTATTTTAAACTGTTCTCCTCAGTTGAATGCCTGTTTGTGTGTTCCTGTTATTTAAATTTGTAATAAATGAGACATTAGCTGGATGTTATCAGATTAACTTGTTTACTAACCTTAAGTTACAAAGAATTTTACTTTATGTGGTTCTGGTTTACGTGAACCGTTGTTATCACATTAAAACATGCAAGCGGGCAGTCAGCCGTGCATTTCACACATGAACTGCTTTGAGCTATTTTAAGTTCTTTTTAAAAATATTGTGTAGTGGCAATCTTTGTGCTCAACCTTGAATTCCTCTAACAATTACGCATTCTTCTGTCTTTGGGAAATGGCATCGTGAGGTCAAGGTTTTTTGCATGTCAGGAGTCCTTTAAGCAATTTGCAATAATTTCCATAGCATCATCACTGCCACCTTCAATAACAAACAAGGTTACACACATGTGTTGCTGAACGTGTTTCAGAGTCGCAGGGCTTTAGCCTGTTCACACGTGGATAAACGAGGTCAAAAGCTGAGAAATTAAAGCATAAGAAAAAGGTTGCAAATCCCTATCGTGACAGCTTATAATGCTGAAATGTAAAAAAAAATTCAAATGTTGTCTAAAACGTAAATAAAACAAAATGGGATAATTTGCTATTCCTTTGTGGCATATATTCAATTAAAAACTGCACAAAGACAGCATATTTTATGTTTAAACTGCTTTTGTAAATATAGATTATAAATTCAGAATTGTATGCATCTTATTTTCTTATTTTTATTTATGTTTTCCCAAGCGTCCCAACTTTTGTTGAATTGTATTCAAACTTCTGTGTATGTATTTATTTATTTAGTTCTTTCAGGTTCTCAACAATGTGCTGGCAGCCTGTTTAAAAGGTTAAGGCAGTCGGGATATGTTCCTTGATGGGATTTTATCATGCTAGGCATGCTCTGTTTCCTGATGAATATATTAAAATTATTACTGTGCAAACAGAGTTTCTAATTACTGACCTGCTTGCCATTGTACTGTGCGTTCTGTATGCCCCCCTTCTTCTCCATGCCTTGTTTATTTATCTGCACCAGTGAATACAGAATAGTCTATGCAATGTCATTTCCATCCACATGAAAATGATTTTGAAAATGCCAATCTTGCCTATTATACAGTGTAATTACTTGTCTGCTTTTTGATTTTATCATATCTTCAGCCAGTGGGAAGACACTTGGAGGGGCTAAACATCTTAGCGGAGCTTGTCAGCTGATGATTTGCAGTGGAAACAAAAAAAAATTCCCCCCGTTTGCACGAGAGTGCTATCTGCCACAGTCAGTGATTGTAGTTTATTGAGGGGTTTACCTGCTGTATGCAGGGATTCTCTTGAGATTCTGGTTTTGTGTCAAAGGAAAGTAAATGCTGTCATATGAGCATGTAAGGTATGGATTACTAAGACAGAACTAAACTTGCTGGGACAGTTAATTGTAAGCCCCGAGACAGAAAACTTCTTACCATGTCAGTATAACAAGGAGCCTTCTAACGAAAATACATGCTCAACAAAAAACATTTTGAAGAAGGTATGTGAAATATGGGCAGATGGAGCAACCTCCACACATTCTGACGTTATGATTGAGTTTTGCCTATTCACTTTGCTTTCACACAGCAGGTTTTTCAACTTTCAGGGCCAAAAACATATTTGGCCATCTTTTCTAGTTTTGATTGCCGTCACTGCACCTCTGACATGTCATGCAACTATTCCTATCGAGTGTGTGCATATATATACGTGTATATGCAGAGATAAAAGTGTCACCGATTTTACTGGAGCATCTGCACTACATCATGGAAAAGGGCAACCCTGTTGTTTACTTGTCTGCCTGCAATGTTGCACAGGGGGTTGATCAGGGGAGTTGATAGGAGCTGCAATTTAAAAAGAGGACACTGCAGCTCTGAACAAAAACAATTAAAGGAAAATGAAAGACGGCCCCCAAGGGTTAAAAATAGAAAATTATCAACATGCATGCTGGAATCCACTACCCACCCCCACCCCCCCACACCACCTCCCGCACCAGCACCCCCCCTCCACCCCCCTCAAACTTACTGGGCCTGCATTGTTATGTATGATCAGATCTGCCAGTTCTTCCTCTAAGCTCCTTGTCACATTTTGACTTAATGAAGTGCAACTTAGAAGGGAATTGGGTTCATCATGCTAGTCGCACGATGCTCCCTTGTTGTAGCAAACAGGAGTGGCATGGGACCGAAGCGCTACAGCGCGAGTCGTTATCATTCCGGTCAGTCTGTTTAACACAAAATTAAACAAAGAACTAATTAGTGCCTCATGAATTAATAACTGCACTGTTGCCGAGAAGAAGTTAGGTTGCTGAGGGGAGATATAAAATAAGTAGGAAGATCAGGTTAGAATTATTATTACTTTTTCGGGGATGCATGGGCTCTCAAGGTTAGGAAACTTTTGAGAGGATTTAAGAGTGACTCAACTGGTTCTGCCAAAGTCAGTTTCTGTCCTGATGTAACACTTTGTCTGGGTTAATGGATGTCATATAAGACACTGCACTTTTCTGCACATAAGAGAAAGACATATAATCATAATCGTCAACTTTATATTTCAGCCTTGTGTATGATTTTAGCACTGCACGGATAAGGAACAGGCGTTATGTGTGCTCTCCCATTACCAACTTTGACCCTTGTTCTGTTCTTAATCTAAGCACTGTTTGATCCAAAAGTCATTTAATCACTCTTTAATATAATTTTTGCTGCAGAGATTTTGCAGGAAAGTCATTTGTTAAATTTTTTATTCTTCAAGACTGTGTCGAGTCACTCTCACCTAGCAAGCTGCTGTTTCTTATTATCACCTAAGTCTGATTTTAGGATAATTGCCAGTTAGTAAATCACTACTGGCAAACTGCTTGAATATGCACAGACATAGTTAACTGTACTCGATGACTGCTCCTCATGCTTCAATGGGCTTTACAAACTATAGCTTCCTAGCTGCCCCTCCCTCTGTCACTAGCCCCTTTCCCCCAGCTGTGATGTGGGGCCTGGGTATCTGTGGACCTTTATACTGTATATCAAAAGGACAGGAGTGAACAAAAGTACACATTTTCCTTTTGCATCTTCTGGCTTGCTACATTATGTCAACCACGCTAGATTAGATGAGTTGGGTAAATGTATGGATTTCTCAGGAACACGTATGTGCATGCGTATACATCGGAATAATCAGTGTCTGGGTTTTTAATGTTTCTCCTTTGCTCTCCTTCTCAGATGAAGTGAGCCCCCGTATGGAGTGACTCCCCAGGAAGAGAAAACGAGGTAGGACAAATCCCCAACATGACTGATTACTGTCCCCACCATCTCCCCTGTTCATATCTACAACAATATCAGGCATCTTCATTAATCCCCATGGATCAATGTGTCTGGGGGTTGTAAAAATTGACAAATGACTTATTAGAATCCCACCGTTTTATTTTCCAACTGATTAACTCACAGCAATGTCGTACACTATGCAGGCACACTGATGTATCTGTTTTCCAAAGAGGGCTTCTCTCTCCCTCTCTCTCTGTCTCTTTCTCTTGCTATGAGGAATCTATACAGTGTAAAATGTACCCCTTACACTGTGTATTAGAAACCCTGCCATGCTGCAACAACTCCAAACTACAAGACCAATACGGTGCTTTTGACATATATGAACTGGCATTTTATCATTTTCCTGACATAAACAGCGTTTGAGCGGTGCTTTGCTGTATTTAAAATACAAAAACATGTCAACAGAATCTGAAAATAGTTTTTAGATGATATAAGCTTTCCGCTGGCAGTAATAAAACGTCTATATTAACACTATAGTTTCTTATAAATGTTCCAGCACATGTGCCCTGTTTGTTATCTATCTTGTTACGCTGCTCTGTTAATTATATCTTGATATTCTTTGATGCCTGCTTTATGTCTAGACGTTGTTGTGGCAACATCCCACATTGTCATCTTGACAAAATAATATAATTTTTCCACTATATGGCATTTATTACTGTAACAGACATTAGACACAGACATCTAAGTACAGATGACATCCACCAAATTAACAAGAGTATAAAACCTTTTGTTGCTGATAAAAAATCTGCCTCTGTACAATTTGACTCTCGAGAGGACACTAATGACTTGTGACTTGAAGAAACTGGGTTGCTTTTTTTTCTCTCCCTGAGATGAAACCTTCTGTGCTAATGATGTTAGCTGGTATGAGCACAATGCTGATGTGGGAGTCTGTCATGAGGATGCATACAACAGCCCTTGCCCCTGGCCTCCTAGTCAAGAGGGATCTAAACATTCAGAAGTGACACCGTGGGCTGTCTCATGTCAAGCCAGAGACCCTCACTATCACCGGGGGGTGGCATGGCCGTGAATTGAGGCGGAGGGCTACACCACACTCCTTTGTTTCTGGTGGTGTCACTCACACACCAGACACAGACACACTCCTTGCATCAATCAGAGCTCCAGATACATGCCCAGTGTACCTCCCTACGACATGATGATGACACTATCCACAGATTTCCGTATAGATACAATAACTACCAGCAACAGGAAGATGAGAGCAGCAGATCAGATTCAGTGCAGCCACATTTCCCCTCGTGAGTCCCCCCCGCAGCTCGATGAACTGGTGGACTTACAACCTCCCATTCCCTAAACGTTAGGACGCTGTGTAAAATGTAAATTAAAAAAGAGTAGTAAACATATGATATACACAGTTTTCCATTAAATATAAGTAACAAAAGACACCCTTTTTGGAATCATGGATGCACACTTACAAAGAAGCTTTTCACAGGTTGCTTTGGAAGCAAAGTAAAGTGTGAGTCTACTGAAGTGCAGACTACATATACTAACTTCAGTCTCCCACTTTTTAACCACATAACAACAACATGACAGAGTAGAGTTAGTTTAATTGGCTTTTGATATATGTTAATGCAACTAATCATTAAGGCCAACTGGTTCTAACACTGGGCTGGCATGACATCCCCACTTCTCCTTTTGGCTCCCACAGACTTAGACTAGTGAGCGCTCCCACAGCGGAGTCCCTCTCTTAGACAGTGGGAAGAAAATTAAACTGCCAAATTTGTTTTCATTGGTTCCAGGGACTATCTCGGGGGACTTCAAGGCTTTTAATTGAGCTCACTGAGCAGAAATTTGTAGGGCTGCTTACCAACAACAATGGTGTCTCCCTATTACCTCTTTTTGGTCTCAGTCAGAGATCAGGCAGATTTGTAAGCAATGTGTTGCTTTGCTAAAATATTAGTATATAATGTGTTTTGTCATTTGGAGCTCTGTTATGGTCCTTTTCTACTCGTAGTTTTTCATGGGAAACACAGAAGTTAATTGGATAATGTTTTCTAATTGAAATTCAAGCTCACTTTATTTTGTGTTTTGTTGGCTTTTCATGATTTTGTGTGTAGGAGGGCAATGATTCTCTAATAAACAGGAGTTCATTCAGTCGTGGATAAAGGTAAATAAAGCCCACAGTTCGCCGTAGGAAAGATAATTTGTCTCACTGAGAAAAACTCATGAAACTCAATTTAGTATTATTGTATCACCCAGCATAGTATAATAACAAAAATGAGAAGCCACCTTCTCAATTTCCGCACTTTTCTCTCTCCTACACTTTTGTCCTTTAAATTTTTTCCAGTGTGTCAAAACAAGCAAAGGCTACATGGAAACGGCAGCCCTGTGTAAATATTTATGATGTAACATCTCCATGTGAATAGACTTTCCTCCCAATCCATCCATCATTACGGGCATATCGTGAAAGCCCACCTCCCGGTGGTGGCTCAGGGCCTTAGGAAGCTCAGACAGGAGCGGCGTGTCCCCCTCTCATTCAAAGTATTTGTTTTTCTTTTGACTGAGGGCAGCCCAGCTGTGAGGGCATTTCATGTGTCAGCCCCGCCGTTTTCATTCAGAGCTGACTTCAAAGCCCATTTCGATCCATTGTTTCTGTGACGTGGCTGCTGGACCCGAAAAATGCCCAAACAGAAAAATGTGATGTAGGTCAAATTACAGCAGTTGTGCCCCTGAAAAAAGTGGAATTCTTATGGTCAAAACATAAAGCCATGGTTACCACCTAACCCTAGCCTTTGTGCTTGTTGTCCTCATACCTCTTTATTTGCTCATTGTCGACTTGAATAGAAGTTGGGAAATGTAGGATAAAAAGGCTGTCGTTTAAAGTGCTTGGCAGAAAATCAATGCTTTAAGTCTAATGCTTAATATGCTGCTTTTTTCCTAGTTTATAGCACTCCACACAGGAACAAAATGTCAAATAGCTTACTTGCTGAAGATGTGTTGTAAATTAGATTAAGTTGAAGACCGTACCGAGGTCCTGTATTTTGAGGCTGTTTGTTCCTTTAAGTATGAATGAGGTTATATACAGAGTATCTGTTTGGGCCTGTGCATGCACAATTTTTTGACTTGTGCAATGGTCTGACATGTGAAACATGTCTTCATTTAGTACAAACAAAGTGGGATGAAGGATCTGCTGCATTTTTTTCAGACTCTGCAGTCTTTAAGAATGTGAAGGTGCAGTAGATTTATGAGGTTGTGTGTTTGCAGAAGTAGGTAAGTCTACTGCCTTACCTAAGTGGATTACAAGGTTTTAGGCTTTTCTTCTTGCACAACTTATCTGCAGAAAATAGGCGTTACAGACGTTAGCGAAATATTGCCACCCAGACTCTCATAACATTATCATTAGCCACGGAGGATTGCTGAAATGTGATTAATACATCACCATTTTGACAGACTGAGCCTGAAAAGGTAATATGGATTATTACAATGGTTGTAGAGCTCAATACCGCCATCCAAGTTTATCCATTTATCTGCAATGATGAGACTCTTTTGTGTTGTATAGCATTGTAACATCTATCTAAATAACAAAAGATATCTCTCCCATACACAATTGTCGTGCTGTTAATATTCAGCCCATGCAACAATGCACATGGGAATGGAGTGCCGAGACAAAACTTGACTCAGAACGGGGGAAAAGTCCATAGAACATTATGAGCATTATCAATCGATGTTCAAGCCTCTAGTACCGGGCACTTTTTCCTTCTGCTTAGGTATCTGATTACCTTCAAACAAAAATATTGTTCCTTTATTGTTCAATTACAACTGGTTGAGTGCTGAGTCATACAGTCACTATCTGAGAGATATTTTTCTGTCTTTGTGTATACACTTTGTGTGTGTTTCATTTAGTCGGCCTTGGATGAGACACGTTGAATAAATGCCATTTTTCTGTCGTTTCAAGTGCCTCTTTTCTCTCCGTGGATCCATTCAAGCTTTCAATACCTTTTCTCCCCCTCTCTTCTCCTGTCTCTTTTTTTCCACGAGCAGGAGGGTTTTACTTTACTCCTTTGTCATCCTAATTGATTGCATTAACCTTTTGAGTATTGAATTTCCTGTGCATCACGCCGAGCACAATGTGGAATATTATCATAATCCTTCCAAGTAATGGACACAGGGCAATCAACAATGCTTTAGGAAAAGTACATCTTTGAAAGATGGAGCATCGTATTATTTTCAGTCCAAAGACCTGGATAGGGGAAGACTGTTGAGCTTTAAGAAACTTTGTCAATAAGTGAAGTATGTTTCTTTTTTTATCTAATAAAGAAGTCAAAGGGGCTGGTTTTAATGTGTGCCATGTTGGGAAATTATTAGTTGTCCTGATGAAAAAATACCAACCGACAACAGACTGTTACACAAGCACACACATGATCAGTTTGACACGTTTTCTTGATATTTTGATGTGAAAAATTATTCCATCGTAATGGACCAGTAATGAGCAACTGAATATCTACTCCGCTCAAACTCTTGGAGAAAATTGTTAGATTTCTGTTTATTTGAGCCGTTTTTGCATATTATTACAATCAAAGAACCCAAGCTTCACTTAAACTAATTACATATTTACTCAATGAGCTTTCAGAACAGTTGCAATTATTTCTCATGGCTTTGCAGACTTAAAAAAAAAAAACATATAATAATTGATTGCAAAATTATGAAGAAATTGCAATACAAGTGTACAATCACAAAAAAGACCTAACTTAATAATACATTTAAAATAATTACATCATGAAAAGGGGATATAGATTCCAATCATGATTTGTACACTTTGATCAAATGTTGGTGGCACAATGAACATCGTCGTGACATCATAAACCTTTGGGTTGTCACCATGTGGCCAAAGCTAGCACTGCTACCCAGTTTCCAAGGCTGTGTTTTCGATTCGGTTTGTTTGCCTGGTTGTCATCAGGATTACGCAAAAACGTTCTGCTTCACTCAATCGCTCACTGCTCGCTCCAAAAACAGAAAAACCCTTTGTGAACGTCACTGTAGAGTTTGCACCACCCTATTTCTTTACATATAATAGGTCGATATTGAATTGGGATTGAGTTGGAGACAAGGCGATGCTCCATCTTAGAAACAGAAATTAATGCTCCTGTTTGCTCCCTGCACAGTTTTGCTGAACTCTGCTCACAAACTCTGCCGGTCGGTAGTTGGAGAGAAAACTTGGAGCAAGTCTTGTGGGAAGCCTTGCCTATCTCGCTGACAGTGGTCACGTAGGTCATCATATTTCTCAGCAGTGGCAAGGCAACAGGGGTGGATAAGATTTCTCCTGAGATGCTGGTAGTTCCCTTTTTTTAGAATAATGAAAGTGAAGGGTGTATTTTAATAATTGGGTATCACACTGTTTAGCCTCCCTGAGAAAGCAAATACCAATGTGCTGGAATGGAAGCTCCCGCTGAGAGTCAAACATCACATTTAAGAGGAGCGTTACAGATTCCTGGTCATGGAAAAGTGGACCACCTCTTACCCCTCTTGTCCATTAACTCCACATGTGTTTCCTGGCCTTGGAGGATAAATGAATGTGCAGAGTCATATGGGAATATATGGCCATGCCATCTTACATGCCATCTGGTCATTGTACAACCAAAGTAAGATCTGTGTCTGTATTCATGTTCTTCAAGAGAACATATTGCCCTGATGATAAGTGGAGTGGTGATTAAAGGACTGCATCTCTGCTTTTTGCAGATGATGTTATTCTGTTTCTTTTTTGCACCAGAAAGCAAAAACCTGCACTGGGAAGATGCGGTGCACATGCAGGTGTACCTTCAAATCCTTATAGCCTCAAACAACCACTAGAAGTCATTAGTGTAGTTACAGGTGCTCCCACCTGTGAACTTACATTTGTGTTTACAGAGGTGTCTAGCCAAGCTGCAGTCACCACTGCCGGGCAGTTTCTATTTGGAAAGTAATAAGCTTCTTAAATACTGTGTCAGCTTTGGGATACTATTACTTTGATATTCCAATAAATTGGAGCAGCTAGTTAAGTGAGTTAGCATGCATGTTTGCTAATTCACATTAAGCACAGTGCAACTGATAGGATTTTTTACCCCAATATTTGGTCATAAACTAAACAAATTAAAATGTTGACTTTACATTGACGCTAAATAAAACACCAGGGGGTCATCAAAGTTATTCCAGTTCATTCTGAAAGGGGCATACATGCATCATTGTAGTAGATGTTGACTCACTGGATCAGTTAGTATTGGTGAAAAAACAGCACTGTAGATGTGGTATAACGTTTGAGCAAAAAATATCCCAAACAGAGTCACCACTCCCTGTTCTTAGTAGTAACAGCATGAAAATCAGTGAAGTTGCAGCTCATTGTGGTATCTTATGCAGGAGGTTTGTGAGAAAGAAGTGGCAGTGCAGTGAACCGAGAATGCCTTAGAGTGGACTATAACTTAAGGTAATCTTATTTTTTTGACTGTAGATAGTTTTAAGTTAAGGGGTCAGGATTGACATGCTTTAGTGCCAAGGTAAGCCCTCGATTTACCACGGCTCGTACTTTAATCTCTTTACCTGCTTTACAATTGCCTGTTTTGGTGTGGGGGGAAGTGTTAGTTGATTTCCCCTGTTTTTACAAGAGTCTTTGTTTAAGAATTATTTAGTGCCAGTCCGCTCATGTTGGTTTATTATTATCTCACTGTCTCGCTGGACCAGAATAATATGAATGGAGATTTGGGCGGGGGCAGTGAAATAAATTCAAACAGGCATTACTAGTATACATTATATAACAGCGCACCTCCGCTACATCAATAATATTAAGGCCCCAAGCCTAAAACCTACAGAAGACACTCCAAGGATAACAGTACAATAATGGCCTGTTAACAAGGCAGGAGGTAGCCTATTGGCCTATTGAGTTTAATCTGTTGCCGTAGCTATTTTATTTAAACATGATGGTAAAGGCATAAAAACTAGTTTATGTTGCAAGACCAATGTAATACCCATAACTGTCTTATAAAGGCTTAATGTCAGGAAGCTTTAGGGGAGGTGTCACCAGAATAACACTGATCAGCCTTGAGCTTGGGAATTAGAGACTGCAAATCTTTGAGCATAACGTGACAACTGGGATAGTTTGGAGGGATACAAGTGGGCTGCAACTTTTGCTGATGAATTTATATTTCATTCATGCAGCTTATCATATTATGATATTTATTCATCATGTATCAGAAAAGGCCACTACACATGATACTATGTCATTGAACAAACTGCAATGTCATTGTGATTACCTGCATTTAGACACCAATAAATATTATGCAGCATGTAGCATAAAATGCTAGCTTTGTTTACTTTGCAGTGTCAAGCTGGGACAAGTTCATTTGCAATGGAATGAAATGTTGTTGATTGTCTGCAGCCCACATGAAGCCTATATGTTGCTTCTGCTACAAACCACCTAATTACAGTATTTGTTGACTTCTGCAGCCTGTCGTGTTTTTTTCTGTAAATAGTAACATAAATGCATTAAAGTAATTGATTGTTGAAAAACAGACAAAAACTGTTATCATGTTTCCCTGGCAACAACAAGCAGTATCTGGCCTGTGTTGATGAATTGTAGCAAAACACCCTGTAATTCATATCAACTCTATTATATTTTTCAGCTCAAAGAAGAAAAATCAATTGAAACAAGCTCTTATGCATGGATAGATGCTTGTTTTGATCAATACTATTTTCACAAAGATAGTGCCTTTGAGTTAGATTGAGGCCAGGTTACACAAAGCTAGCCAGTTGTGCTCAGGACCAATCTGAAAATGCAGATATTCAGAGAGGGCACAGTCACTCTTTGGGTACCTTTTCTGGCACATTCACCTGGATTTTATTGATCAAAATAGAATCATGTGATTGAGTGAAGATGCGGGTCAACAAATAGGTCAAGGTCAGTCAACAGCACAAAGCCTAATCCTGTCCATCTTTTGTATTCCATCAAGCGTCACTGGTATTCCACTGGGAACCTGTGCCCTCAGCATATGGAAACCAAGGGCCCTTAGTTCAATTATACAAGCCCATCGAGCTTTAGAATATTGACATATCTCTGTACTCTGAAAATGTCATGGATAATGATGAACCAGTTCACCAGAAACCTTTCATAGAAACCAAGATCTGGAGGCAAGATGTGGAGTGCATTGAATTTGTGGACTGTAACAATAAGGTCAGGATTTACCTCCTAGAAGGCAGGTTTGGTGTGCTTCTTAATTTCACCAAGGAAGTGGTTAGTTCACAAAAACAATGCATCAATCAGGTGTTTGGTAAAGGCCATGAAAGGTGGGCCGAATGGTATGGGTAGGTTACGTAACAGATCTAGTTATGTTTAATGATCACTGTTAATTTCCATTATCACCGGCCGGTTGCACAGGGATAAACTTTACCCATAGATATAATAAACTGTAAGACTTAAGATATTAATCTCAGTTCATTGGTCACACAAAGTTGTCTAATTATTGACTATTGTAAGGAAGACAACGTTGCTATATAGTAAGACTTTACAAACTCACAACATGACTGACCACTAAACAGCTTTAAGTTACTCCTGCAGAAAATTTGTGCCAACTGGTCAATTTACAGTTTGGGTTAAATCTGCTACTGTTGTCAAGCATGGCATAAATATATACCAGAAGAGGGAGACTCATGGTCTAAGAGAACATGCAAACTATTTTTAAGTTTATTTACTTGACTGAGACTTTAATCTCACATGTGTTGACAGTAACTAACCATGCTGACACAAAAAATGCTTTCACTACGTTGCACTTTTTTTTTCTCAAATATCAAATTATTCATAACATGATGTGCAGATCTGACAAAAAAAAAGTAAAGATAAACACAATACAGGATGTTTTCAGACGCTGTATTGCAAATAGAATTGGCTTGACATTGACAAACCTTCCCTTTACTCAGTGATAAGAACTTTACAAAAGTTGGCATTTTGGCCATAACACTTTTTTCTTCTGTTTTGTGTTTCGGGAGCTGTGCTTCTGTCTCTACGTTTCAGTTCTCAGTCTTGCTGTATTCAGCACCAGATACAGACAGAATGTTAATTGCTCTAATCTGGTTACTGCTTGCTATTTTCAACAGTTCCATTAGAAAACTCCCATCCTCCCCCACTCTGTCTCTCTCCCTTCACCTCCCACACTTTCTACCCCCCATCTGCCCTGACCTACATGGTAGTCACATGGCCCCGGCTCCCTGGCTTGGCATTTTATGGAAAATCTGCAGGAGATAAAGCCACAGGGTTTAAAGTGTTATCCCTGCCTGTCCTTTGAGAAGGGCTAAACACTGAATGAGGTGTTATTGCATCAATGCTGTTGGACACACACCGGCAGCAAAGAGGATATCTTCCTCCCTCCTTCTCTCTCTCCCCCTCTGTCTCTCCCCCTCTCCCTCCTCAGTTTGATTGGATTTAGTAGAGTGTCACCACTGTGACTTTGGGGGATTTCTCTTTCCCTGTCACTGTCTTATGCATGCTTGCTTGGGTTATTTACTTAACTTGTCCAGAAAATGGACTGTGATCTGCAGCTTACCGCCAAAGCTACGGAGACACAAGTGCCTCATGCTAGTTAAGATATGCCAGACAGGCACCTAGACCCGCGCTTGCTGCACTGGCTTGCTTACTCCCTTGCTGGTGCTGAGGGCTTAGTTTTGCACTGTGACCGAGTCCCCTTCACACTGTTGTCTGCCTGTAAATTTTCTGCTGCCCTTGCTATTCAGCCAATTACAGCAAAAGAGCTTTAGTGATTTTTTTCCCTTCTCTTCTTCCTGGTGTATATTTATATATTTATTTTACAAGCGAATGACAAGCCTTGCTGAAGGTTAAAAAAATGCTGAATTTCATAGTGCATATAATGTCAAATTTTTTCTGTAGTCTGACTAATCAATAGAAGTCAGCTTGTGCAGGGCAAACACACACACTGCAGACTAACATAGCTTTCTCGCCTGTTGCGTTTCAATTCTGATTCTTCCTTACTGCTTTTACCTTTAATGCAGAGAAGGACACACTGTAGCTGAAATTCATCCACTAGTCTGAAATAGAAAATAGTTCATTTGGATCTGTGAGTGAAATATTTTTTTTATTCTATTTTTGTAACTATACATTTTGTTGTGTGTTTCATTAAATATGTATATTTCTGGTTTGAATTGATCAACTTTAATTTCTCATTTTCTGCAGTATCGATACACACAAACCAGTTTCGTTTTACGCTCCTTCTTCTCTCTGACAGCAAGTTGACACACACCGCTGCAGTGTCCACAGAGCCCCGCCTCCTCTCACAGTATTAAATAATTTGCATGTTAGCTCACTACAATACAATATGTTTTGTTCATTAACTTAGGGAGAACAGCTTCACTTCAGATGCAGGCATTATTTTGTGCTGCACATTACAATTTAAACACATCTCCTGACTTTCACACAACTATAAATATGTCAGACTGTCGTAAAAATACTTCTACTTACGACAGCAACTAAAGCCAACTATTGGCTTTTGTGTGACGACCTCAGAGGCTTTGAAAAATTCACACTACCTCAAGAGGAATGTTGCTTTTATGAATGTAAAAAAGTTCCAATTATTATCTTTGCTTATAAAAATCCCAAATATATGCCTTCAGTGTCAGTTTTCCCTGAAAATGATCTTGAATACCATTTTCTTTCAAGATATTGTACAGAAGTTAGAATTGACCATATCTGGCAGTATGACAACAATAGTCCCTTGTTATTGAACCTATTACAAGGACAGAAGCAGCCATTGTTCTTCACATTAACGTGACTATACGAGATACTGTGATAGTATAAGGAAAGGCAGATAAGTTCAGCTCATGTGGAGTTTGCAGGTCTTATGGTTTGTCCCTCTGCACCTATTGTAGGTTTTATGCTGTCAGCGTCTTCCCTCACATCATGACATTAATCTGCTCTGTCCCATACTGTCAACCTTAGTAGCTATACTGTATATTCAATAATTGGTTTAGAAGTACACACCCTTAAGCCCAGCTACACAATAATAAGGTCTGCTGTCTTTCAATGTGTGTACCATATGGTCCTCTCAGGTAGGTTTTCTGAGTTGTTTTCCTTTTTAAAGCTGGGTCGTGGTACTAAATATATTTGACCTGATGTCTGTGAAAGGCCACGCAATGACTATCAATGCAATGTCAAATGTAATACAGAGCCACAAAGCAGTTTATGAATGCATCCAAAGTGCTGTGCCATGTTGCATTCTGGTGCTAAAATGACCAGAGAAAATACTGGACAAGACAAAGCAGACAGGACAGTTTTGCATCACTATAGTGACTGGTTGTACTCATGCTGTAGTTACTACTTGACGGGGTGAAGTGCAGGCTTACAACAGTCACACTGCAACCAAAAAAAGAACATCACATAGGTTTTATTGTTCTGTCTCTCATAAAACCAAAACCAGAAGTTACACAAGTGATAATTGTGCATAAAAGAAGTGACACCACAAAATGCACAGTGTTCCAAAACAAGAGAGCAGAAGAATAAAGGGCTCTTTCCACCAGTGTAAAATCAGCCACGCCTAGCAGTGGGAACGGAAAGCAAAACTGCTTAATGTGACAAAATAAAGACAGAAACACTCCAAGGGAAAGTTAGAATTAGGATCCTGAAAGATTTATGCCTCCATTTTATTTATAATTTGTTTTCTTTTCCTTATTGGAATTGAGTTGCAACTGAATATTTGATGAACACAGCCTAGAAGTAAGGATGTTATGTCAGCAAGGAAACAAAAAGTAAAGAGAAACAACCAAGAAATGCATTTTGCAAAGTTTGCGCTTTGGAATAAACTCATATGCCTCTGCTTTCACAAGTGACTTGTTAATTGAATGTGGGGGGAGTTCGCTATCTGCAGGTTGTGTTGAGCCCTAGCGAGGCTAGCTGCGCCTTTCCGTATGCACTGCGCTGAGTGCTGGGTACTCTCCGTGCACAGAACACCATCTGCATTTTGCTGTTAACGCGCCTTCACATCCAAGGGAGGATTAGGAGAAAATCCCCTGGTTTTTTTCAACCAGTTGACAAATATCAGATTTGTCTCTAAAAAATTAGCTCCATCTATATCTCCCGCCATATGACACACAAAAAAGATTATCTTTAATACCCAGCCAGCTTGGGTGTGGAAAAAGCAGATTAAAGTTTCAGTTTGGTCATATTTACCCAGCCACTTGAAGTACGAGACTGCCTGCATTACACAGTAGACAGACCTCTTCACAAAGATTCCTCCCCCCACATGCACTCCCACACCCACCCCCAAGCCTTTACCTTCCAGAAACAAGATGTCTGCCTTGAAACAATTAGACATCATACTTAAATAATTCATCATTTCCCATTCAGTCTTTCTCTTCTACGTGTCCTTTAAACAGACAGAGTGAGCTGCCAAAGGGGCTAAAGTGAATAACAGCAGCAGGTGCCTTTTCAGATGGAGCTTTGTAGTCTGCAGAGGGTGCTGAGCTGTTATTTTAGTGGCCCACTGGTGAGGAGCAGGGGGTGGCTGGGAAATGGACCTGGTGGCTGACCTGAGACCCCAGAGCTGTCCTATTAGCAGTGTGCTCGCCGCTGAACGTTAACCGCAATATTTCCTGGTTTCAGTTGCACTCACATCTCGGGGGGAAACTGAACTGGGACACAACAATACAAAATTCTCCCACGGTCACCTGTGAAGTGAAGTAATAAGCCAGAAACATTGTGTGAATCCCCATTTGATAGTTTAAGAACCTTACTTCCCAAAAATAAACTCCTCTGACCCTGAAGGAGGTCATTCGTGTCTGCAGTGACAGATTGTGAGACTGGACTTGCATGATTATTACCCATCAGCATTCATCAGAGGGATTTAAACATATGAGTAAGATGCTCCTTAAGCCTCTGCTAAGTCAGTATGTTCTTCCTGACCATTTCATTATCAAATGCATAATCGTCATCTGCCGAGCACAGGACTGAAGGCCTGAGGCCCTACCTGCTGTCCTGGATGTTGACTTCCCTGCTTCCGCTCAAGACCACTGCCCCACCCAGAGGTTGCTTTATGAACACAGGAGCCCCATAAATGAAATTAAGGTGTCAATTAGTCAATTACAGCATAATAACTCTGAGGGCAGACATTTAGAGACAGAGAGAACCTCAGCTAAGTTCATTTCCTCCGGCCCAGGAGCCTAGCGCTTGGCACACGTCACTCCCCACCCAGACTCGCTGAATAAAGGCCCCAGTGCTCTCCCTAATGTTATTTTCCCCTGGATATCTTTTTTGATCAACAATTTCCTTTCATGGGTTTGTTTTTCAGATGCAGGGTATGCGCTTTTTCTCTCCC
Source organism: Serranus cabrilla (assembly GCA_903364295.1). Classification (NCBI taxonomy): domain Eukaryota; kingdom Metazoa; phylum Chordata; class Actinopteri; order Perciformes; family Serranidae; genus Serranus; species Serranus cabrilla. Next base: position 83,575 of record CAFUXE010000067.1, on the reverse strand, counting down.
CAATTTGGCTAGGGAGAATTTTATAATTTAGTAATTAAAATCTTTGTTAGGCTTTAGAAATTGCAGCTAATTGAATTTAATGGGAAGATGAATTTCAATTTTATTTGATTAGCAGGACCCCTGGCATAGGTATTTATGGAAAAAACTCTACAAAAATATGCTGTGTGGGCTAAGATGGCATAATAGAATTACAGATAATCGGATTTCACTGTCATGAATTTCACTCTAATTTCACTCTAATTTTCCATTAGATAGCTGGTTTACAAATATTTGCTCATCTGCGATGGGAAAGGCTATCTGTCTAAAATGATTACGGCGCAAGCCTTCAGAAATATGTCCCTTTTTTCCCCTCCCTTTTAAAAACCAGATTGCGAGGGATCAAAATTAGGAAGATTGCATTATGGATGTCTGCATCCGGGAGAGCAATGGGGGAGATATGATGATTACGGCCGGGGGATGAAAGCAGTGTCAAGAAAAATGTATGACTCAAAAACATAGGCCTATTCTATCTGCAAAATCTCTGCTCTCAGCACACTGCCGCCCAGCAACATGCTATATCATAATTCATGTAATATCATAAACAGTGCATGAATATAAGAAAGGCATTGCAGCATGATGACATACAAATATACCTTATACCTCGTACAAACTCCATGTTAATTGTTTTCAAATGTGTACCTATAATAAGATTTTACCTTGTGATTTTCATAGTGTATATTTTGTTGCTGCATTTACGGCTATACAACAATTATGAAAATCAAATGAGATTCTAAAGAATCATCGTCATGAGTAATGCAGATGATCATCATCAAGAAGTGGTGTATTGCCATCATCAGTGTTCTGGCTATATTTGTGTGTAAGTTTAATATTCAGCTCCTTCTCTGCTTAAAAATAAATATATAATGCAATATAAACAGACGTGAGAGGGAATAATATCCCACATCACAGACAACCTCGAACAACACTAGGGTGAACTCTTGTTGAATCCCACTTTAAAAGCCCCTGCTTCAGAATTAAGCTTTTACACGTTCAATTTCCTGCCAATTTGACAACAACATGACAGTGAATATAAAGAATAAACTGGATCCATTGTCTGCTGAAAAACACAAACTATTTTAATTTGTTGTGTTTAAAGTTGGATGCAGTAGAATGTTTCCTGCCGCTCCTCCTGCATAATCCCCCACCTGCACGCTCCACCAGTTGGAACAGACCTCCACCCCACGCCAGCTCGCACCCACTCCATCTCCGCCCATTCGCTCACTCACTCTTTGCCCCGAACTGCCAGAGACAGCAAGAGGGGTTCAAAAACACAATCTGACTCTCGGCAAAGGTCAGATTTCTCACTCGGCATGTCTCTGGGCTTTGGGCACAAAAGCCACTGAATTCACATCTATCAACTGGGCCCTGGCTTTTGTCCTGGGGAATGGAGGACTCGGAGTGGGCCCTTCACCAGACCAGCCCCTCCTGGAGTGCACTGTCAGGGGCAGCCAAACGTCTGGCCCGGCGGCCCTTTGACTGATGTACCCCTGCCATGTCACACGCACGGCAGCGCACACACACACTCACACGCATACACACTCCACCTTGCCCTCAACATTCTCCCGCATGCACCATACAATACCCTCAGACCACATCAAACGAAAATCCCCACAGCTCCTTTTGAAAAGTAATGGTTTCGGCCCCAAAGATGGCAGCTCAAGGGCCAGAGGGCTGTAATGCATGGATGGCAAACCCACCCTCCTGTGGACATGAATAGAATTCACCCTGCAAACCAAAACCTCCCCCAGTATCAAGTTTAGAGATACTGTAGCAGTTTTTGTTTTCATTTTTATTAATATGCTCCACCTATGTGGAACAAAGCATCACCGTGTTGCAGCCAGACATATATTTCCAAATGTTATTTCAACCACAATACTCAAAAACGGCTTCTCAAGAGTTCAAATAATCTGTGTGTGTCTTATCACAGTGTGTAGGGGGGGTTAAGTTACAAGCTAACTCTAGTGCTAGCTTGGTTAGCAAGTAGCATCCGTAATTCTGTGATATTAATTCTGATTTTGGATGCTAATATTTGCTAGCCTAAAACAGACCTAAAATAAAATGTACTAACCATTAAAAATGCACACTTTAGAGTGTCCTTTACCAAATCCCAGAGCTGACCAAAACATTTTTGCGTGGCCAAAATATTGAAATTAACTTCAGAAAAATCATACTGTATTAAAGAAGACTTGAAACTAGAGATTGAGACCATAAACTTGTTACGAAAATGTTTACTGAGCTAATAAATCAAGTGAGACGTAGAGTAATTTCCTCATAGATTTCTACAGAATTGGGCTTCTTTTTGCAACCAGTGGAGTCGCCCCCTGCAGGTCATTAGACAGAGTACAGCTTTAAGGCACTTCTGCATAAGCGTCACTTTTCACGCCCAGAGGCTATACGTATGGTTCTTCTTTACAGTCTGTATGGTCGATATTAAGCTGCATATAAGAGCACCAGTGATATAAGTGCATTTTAGAGGCTATCATATTTGAGCTTAATTGACAATATTTCATTTGTTTTTCATGATATTACAGTAAATAAGATTTATAAACATTTTTCCACTTTGGCCAGGGAATATTTAACTCAGTAGTAATCCACATGAGAGTCAGACCTCACCAGGTCTCACTAATCCACCAAACAAAATATGTTTGATTGTACAATATGTGATTGATGAAGAACAGGACTGACATTTGACTGGTGTCCAACTGTTTTGCAACAGAAAAAGGTCTGGCTGCCACGTCAGGTCATTTAAAACAATTAGATTTTTTTATCATGACTAACAAAAACCGAAGTAGTATTTACAGTACAATGTTAGATCAAGGGTGGAACCTTTTGATAGAAACTCTTTAAAGGACATTTCCCTTTGTGAGAGTTAAGAAGGAGGAGACAAAGCTTCTTTTCCCCATTATTAACCAGGATGAGTCATCATAATCTAAAAATCAACCAAAACCTGTTTTATGTACTTTGGACTTTGCGGACAGCAGTCAGGAACTGAAGACGGGACTATGTATCATTGCATTATGGTTCACAGCCATAAAGTAGTTCATTTCCTCTTTTCTGTATCCAGTAAATGCTCGTTATACACCACCTTTATTCAAAATAAAACTGCTGTGGAAAGCACAAATACCCAGTGACCTTTCAAAGTTCAGACTTTTTTTGTTATTGCGTGTCATTTTGTAAATTTCATATTCTTGATATCGAGCCATGTTTACAGTATATGGGTATTATGTACAAATGGTCCAGAGGTGCTTTGCATGCCACTGCGGAAGAAACTGCCAGGCAAATAAGGGGTTTGTCTTATAAAGTATTCATTGTCACCTGGTAACGGCTGTCGTTTATCATTTCACCTGAAATTACAATGAAAACTGATAGCTTATCAGAGGGAGAGTAGGAGAAAGAGTGTGCTCTGAGGGAGAGAGGCAAAGAAAGTGCACTACACGGCACTGAAATAGAGAGGATCTCTGTTTTGTGAGAGAAGTGAAAGAGTTATTTGCTCCAAGCTAAAGCGTTGAAGTAAGTCATTGTCAAATACTTGGCAAGAGACATAAAAGGACAGCCATGTTCTTCGTATGCAGTTAATGCGTGATATTCAGTGATGATTTAATAGTAAGGTGACTCGGTTATGAAAATGTCAAAGTATCCTACTTTATATAAAACAATAATGAAATAATGGTGTTTAAAAATCAGCTTTTTAAAACTGTATTTAATTTAAATAATTAGTCTAAAAGCCTCTAATACTTGTGCGCAATAAAAGTATAGTATATGTTAATAAACGTACAATTCCTTCCTCCCCAAAACCTTTTTTTAAAGTGTTGTGCTCCCTTCATTTGAATAGAGGCAGTGGAGGCTCCACCCCAAGAGAGTTGAAAGGCTAGAAGACCACAAAGATGGAAAAGGCCAGCCCACTGAGGGAGGGAGAAAAAAACAGCTCCGGTTCCTCTGCCATAATTTCCTATCAGCCTATTCAGACAACATCACCAACAGCTTGGTCTGTGCGTGTGTGTGTGTATGGGGGCAAAGCAGAGAGTGAGCGAGCGAGAGAGAGAGGCAGCGCGCGAGAGGCAGAGAGAGAGAGCGACACAGAGCGACACAGAGGGAGAGAGAGAGAGCAGGGAAGGGGGAGGCTCCATATTCTTTCACCTACCCCCCGTCAAACCACAGGAAGGAGGGGCCAGACCCTGAGCTGCCAATCAAATCCGCTCGTGGCAGCCGGCATTATCTCAGCAACAAACTATTGACAGATTACATGTCAAGGAGTTTAGTGCATGATTGAAGGAAGCCTTTTTTTATCTAGTTACTTTTCCGCTTTATTTCTCCCTCCACCAACCAACATTCGAATGACTTTCTAACAGAGTTGAGTAATATTATGAAAGTTACATGTCTGAGAGGATTTAACTTCGACTTCCCTGAATATGGTGAGTACTCTTCTTCTTTTCTGTCTTTGCCAGAAATGTTTTATTAGCTGACAGTTTAAGGTGTGCCTTTATCTCTGACTAAATACACAGAGAGGGGAAGTTGTTCATGATTAAACTATGTGCCAGCGCATACGTATACCCAAGTGTTGCGACACCCTTATTTATAGCTCGACAGTGCCCAAAGGTGACTGCAATATCAAATACTATTGCCCATTTCCCCAGCACACGACTCAGGACGCTGTGTTACAGGCAGTACACATGTGAAGAAAGTTCACAAAGCCAGTTTCATTTTCTCTTGTCAGAGTCTATTTCTCTTCTAGGACATGAGAGCAGCACAACTCCCTGTCAGGCTTTTCTTTTTCTTCGTCCGTGTTTTTCCTGCTTGTTTAGTTGCTTCAGTTAATTACATGTTTTTGAGTAAGCCCGTATTGGTACCGTAGAAATACAGGTATTGGTTTTTACCCACAGAGGCACTGGCAATGCCATTAGGGTACATTGAATGGCCTAAGGGTTTGTTGCCAAGGGGACAAAGCAAACAAACTGTTGTGTTGCTCATGTTGTCACACATGTAAAGGGAACAGGAGCAGGGCTAACACCTTTCCAGGTACTTCTAATTAGTGCATGTACACTACATTAGTGTATGTTACATTAAAATGTAAGCAGTCTGATGAATAAAATGCAATACATGTCAGATAAAATTAATATAATACAAAAATATTTATTTAAAATATTTAAGTTTGTACCCAGTGTTTTCGTGCAAATGTACCTGTGGGGCAGATAATTTGAAATTTCCTCCGACCTGTAACTGTCAGTCTGACAACACTGTGCGTACTTTTGTGAGGATAAACTTGTTCTGTTGTTACTGGATTATATCTCACACTCACAAGCGTCACTCTCCTCGCCACTTTACTCAGAGAAAGAAGGGTTTTGTGTGCATTTCATATTCCACGTTCATGTTTAATTCTCTGTGTTGCGTGTACTCTATGTACGCGTGTGTTTTCTGTATGAATGTACTGAGTGGTGTCTTCCCTTTATGTGTGTGTGTGTGTGTGTGTGTGTGTGTGTGTGTATTAATAGCCCCTCTGTATTTCATTATTTGTAACAGAGATAATTTTAACTTTTGAAATAACTGAACTCTTTAAAACTTTTTGGGTTCCCTTTAAGTTCGATAAATCTTCTCTGCCCTATTTTATAAACGCTCAAACTGATTATAAATATTTAGTTAGGGTAAGTAGGTTGTTGGGATATTTCTGAGTTACTTTTAAAATTATATCAGTGTTTTAAATTACAGAAAGGATGTTCAAAAAATATTTATATTCAGAATTATTCTTTCCTTTTTTGTGGTCTTTTCTATATTTTGGGGGGAAAAAAATCTGTAGTTCAAACTTCATTCAAGCAGGCTTTGCTTCAGGCTGTTCTTTTTGACACGTTTGTTTGCCAGTTCTTTACTCTCTCTGTATCTTTTTTAAATAGTCTTAACAATTATTTATTTTTTCTTCCTGTCTAATCTTGCCGTTTAGCACTTTTGACACCACATAGGCTTTCCTGCTCTTAACTTATATGTGGAAGTCTTTCTGAAAAATAAAACCCAATCTATAGATAATATTTCTAATTGAATAAAACTCAGCATTGCAGACCACTGTGACCACAGTCTTTCACAAACACATACGAGAGACAGACATGAAGGCTGGGTTATTATCTCAGGTTATTTAAGGTGTCCTGTATTATGGTTTAAAATAACAACAAACAAGTACAACTGTTATCGTGACACACCCTAATTTCAAACTTTTCGTCAGCTCGGAAAATGTTTTTCTACCCTCTTATGAGTCATAATGTTGATTGCCTTCTCCCTCACTGAGTTGTCTCATTAACCCTTTGTGGCCCTCTCCATCTTTTACGGCCTTCCACAAAACCAGAATGAAATGAGGGAGAAAAACAAGCCCAGTTCTGAAGGCCCTCAATAACCTTTTATCACAATTTAGCAATAACCTGAATCAATTTGATGTCTTAAGCAATAAAATATGCTGTTGCACTCCTATTTCTGCTGCTCCTTGGATGACAGTAAATTTACATTTTTTAATTAAACTAGCCGGAATTTTTATTAGGGGGCTGGGCTATGCTAATGGGAATGTTGTGTACAGCAGATTAACAGAGTTTTGAAATAAATTTAACAGGGAGACATTTGGAGGAAAAAAATGCGAGTCATTGTCTTTAACCTCTTTCATGCCGATTTCTCCTGGGGGATCCTTGTATTCTAAGGAGCCTTGTCAGGGAAGAGTGCTTCTCAGCAACGAGGTGATTAGTATCGCCTTGTCAACCGAGGAAAAACACTCACATTCTCAAGATTTATTTTTTAAATACGTCATTCAAATGATACCAAAATATATGATTTTTGTGATCACTTACATATGCAATTGAATATACTGACTCAATTACACCACTCTCTTTGATTAAGTTTAAATTAAGTGTTTAAAGGAAATTGCCTTTATTTTAATTTGATGTGTTTTGTCTTAAAAATGTCAAATTTAGTGAATTGCTATTGCGACAATTGAATTTATATTTAAAAACAGCACCCCAGCAATGTAATTTTAACTTTTAATTTTCCTGCCTAAATTAATTCCTTTTCTATGTTTAAATTTAGTTTTCTGATTTTACACCTACATCGGACAAGAACTATTAAATAAGTGTCAAATACAGTAGTTAATGGCAGCGTATATGTTTGTGTAGTTTTATGGTCCGCTCTCAGTATTTGATTGATGTTACGCGAGGCTGTGTGTGTTATGCCTGGTTTTAGCAGAGTGGCAGGGGGAGAGAAGGGGGGACATAGACAGCAGACAGGGGGAGGGAGGTGCGTGTGTTTGTGTGTGTGTGTGTGTTGGGGGGGGTAGACAGA
>CAFUXE010000067.1:51304-71142 GCA_903364295.1 Serranus cabrilla | reverse complement strand
ACTCAAAAATATCAACGTGTCTTAGATAAGAAAAAATTCAGCCGTTGATCTTTTGTCCTTATTTCAGCTACACCTCTCCCGTTTATGATGTTGGGTTTATAGGTCTTTTACATCCCTTATCAAAAATTATTTGATGTAAATACAATGGAACTGACCTGAAAAGCCCTATGTGTAAATACTCCTCGTGGCACACTAGAAACTGACCTTGGAGGAAGAATGCAAAGTTATTACGCTTGCAAAACAAGCCAATAAAATAATACACCGTTGAAAGGAGGGAGTTTGGGTAAATATAAAAGAGGAGAGAAGAGAAGCAGTTTTCTTTCCGTGCAATCATTAACTCAGAACAAAGGTTATCAAGGATGACATTTTTTAAACTCTGTAATTTATGTAATTGCCTGCAACAGCTACGTTGCCAGATAAACAATGAGGGAAGGAAAAGTTGAAACTTTCCCCCAGAAAGCAAATATGTGTGTATATGCAGACTATGAGCTGAGCTAAAAAGATTTTGTTCCATATCCTAGTTGATCCAATCTCTAAATACATCTCAGTTCATCGTCACCAGTGCGTAGAAACCCGTGTTTCCTCTATTGTGCCGTTTGGTGCCTGTGATGGTTGTCCAAGCCCGGCCTCGTCTCCTCTGCTCTCACACCTGCAGCTGTTCACACAGCCTGCCTTCCTCCAGCACCTAACGCATGTATAACCTGTAAATTATGCTGTATTCATTTAGCTCAGACTGCATTAATATGGGCTCTATCAATGTCAACCCATGAGATAAGTGCCTTAGTTTTGGCTTTGGTTTCAGTATTAGTCATTCTCTTTTGTTCATTGGCTTTATTCTTGCTTTATTCTTTGGGAAAATCTGCTTGAGTATGGAACCAGACTCTGCCTTCTGCTTTGAGGTCCCTGGTGGAGGTAAAACATGAGAGCATGCGTGTGCACATATGCACGCACATACACAGACACACACGCACACGCAGTAGGCTCTCAGGCTTCCCCAAGCATTTACTGCTTTATTAAGCTGTCTCATGAACCCACTAGCAGAACATGAGAATACAGGAAAAAAAGAAAAGCCCATATTACTTAGATGATTTGATGTCATTTGTGGACTACAAAACACTAGGCTTTATTGTGTGCGCAGGGAGAAAGAGCGGGAGCAGAGAAAAAAAGAAGTTGGCTTAGAAATTCAGAATTTCAATTAGCGTACGTAATCTGAACCTGCCGGCTTTGATAGAGGCTTTTTTTTTTGACTAAGAATACAGCAGCACTTGTAAAACATTAATTAAGCAGACTTGTTTTTTTAAAGGATGGAGTAAAGTGTGCTTTATGCGGTCCTTTTCACTGAACAAAAGGCAGTTACCTTACATAGAGGACCGCTTCACCCAAACCATTTGGAAAAAAAGAGCAATTTAAATTGGAGAAAAGCACAAAAGACAAAAAAGACAATCCATTGAGAGTAATGTTCTAAAGGAGATGATATCATATGAGAGCACAGCCTTTTGCTGAAGAATAGAAATGTATCCCTGCCTCAGTGAAACCTAAGCTTGGCGCAGGAAAACGAGCCCCTATTTTAATGACTTTCTACCTGACAGATGACTTTAGACCGCCTTTTGGATCACATTGCTCTGACTTTGTCTCTTACATCATCAAACCATTGATTATTAATAGTTTATATGAATTGTTAATTGATGGGTAATATGAGTTATGATGGCAACATCCTCCTGAATGTAAAAAGATTACTGTTTGGCCTGGTTTCTATGCGTAAAAAGTCTCAAACTTGTGCTGTTTTTCCGTGGTGGTGGTTTGTGGCAAAGCCGTGGTATGTCTGTTTGTGCTGCGTGGGGGCCTGAGCCCTATTGAAATTTCTACTCTTTTCTGGTTAGCATGGCTACGTGATACTGCAAGCTGAAATGTATGCTCTAAACAACACTGGTTAGCATTAAAGGGGATTACAGTTCATTCACGCACTTTGGTTTTATTTTCCATCGATGTGTCAAGATAAAAAAACAATGAAGGTTATTCCCAATAGATCATTTACCAAGTTCAGAAGCAGATAATGACAAAGGTATAAAAAAACATGTCAAAGGTGATTTTTTTCCGCTGATTATAAGACATAGGGGGTTTTATTGGTTCCACTTCTTCTCGAAATATAAAATATAAAAATAGAGTCACATTTGCACATGCTGTTGTATATGCATTTTCCACAGACTATTGTAAATCCTCTTGCAGCGGGTGATGAGTACACATACAGATGATACATTAAAACTGCCATAACTCGCACACCCAGCAAAGCTAAAAATCAATTGGAATGGATAGTTAAGCTGGCCCCTAAAAATCAATGAGCAATTCATGTCCTTGATCACAGAGTGTCATTCCTCTCAATGTTAGAGGCTGATGAGGGCTGAGCGTACACACATATACTCACATTCAGCACAAATGTACAGGAAACTTGCAGACACATTCACTGTGCTGAAACAAGAAGCTAAGAGTTAATTAAAACACACAGGACAGGGACACACTTAAATACACTTGTATTCTAAACAACTTCTCTTTATTTTTTATGATGTATCCAGTATAATGTGCTGCTTTCATTTAAATGCATTTTTTTAGTTTTTAAAACCAAATAGATGTACAAGGATTCAATACAAATGTGTTCAGACAGTGTTAAATGTGGTCAGGGTGTTTTATCAGGGCCAGCTGGTGAATACAACATTGCAGTCAATCTACTGAAAATAGCAGGGAGTCAAATTTCAAAGCTCATGTTGTTGTTTTTAAACCGTGCAAAATGTTGCAATTCAACGACATTGTACACCAAGCCTGGAAAATAGAGATGACCTTATAGCCATTACATGGTGGGGGGACAGACGCGCTCAAATACACCCACACACATGCATACACTTACACACAGTGGGCTTTCATGTAGGAGGAGGAGAAAGGCAAAAAGGTTAGCCAAATGAAGAGGATGAAAATTCTGTGTTTCAAAATAGCAATTTTGCCCTTATTAATGCCATTAGTGTAACAGTCATAATGGATCAAATCAACGGATGACCGAAGCAACTCCTCTGTCTCTGCGCTATGACGGGATCATGTCGGGAACAATTTGGGCATTTTGTGTTGATGAGTGAAGTTTCGAGTGCTGTAATATCCTGCAAACCGCCTCTAAATGATGCCCATAGTTCCTCTCTTTATCTATTTCTCTTTTTACTTCCATGTCCCTCTCTCTTCTGCTCTTTGTATTTTATTAGTCCTTTTTTTCTACCTTTAAACATTCATTGGCTATTGCCACCCTTCATTTGAGCCAGCCAGCTATCAGTAGAAGTGACCCTTTCGTTGGGAACTACTGTATTTTTAACCCAGATTTAGATAATGGCACTGTGACAGTCATTTTTGCTCCTGGGCTATTTCCTGCTTTGAGGCCATTCATGTCACTCACACTTTGTATCCCTCCGTTACCAATTATAGCCACACTGACCAATTCAGAACAACGCTACAACAGGAATTATGTCTATGCAACACCACATCTTACAACTTGAAATCTTAATTTCTGTTCTCTGAACCTTTCCCACAAACTGTGTTCTCCTTCTTTGCCCACAGAGTCTGTGGTATATTAGTTATGAGTAAGCAGCAGTTGCTTGGCCTTAACAGGTGGTCATCTTTTACGGTCTATTACTCTGCGAACATTTGAAAGGGTCATTCAGCCCACTAGCTAAATACCTCAGATTTGGGGATAGGGCCTTCGAAACAGTTGTCGCCTGTCAGGAGGAGCAGAGAGTCAGGAGGACCGGTGGAACACTTGCTCGTCCCCTCGTCGAGGTGAGAATTTTCCAGCAGCTGTCACTTGGCCTCTTTACCTCATGTTTTTTTTTGGACGGGTGTTTTTTTTTTCCCTTCATTTCCAATAAAGCAGAAATGAGTGTTTGTGGCAACTGTAGGGGGAGGGCAAACTCCAGAGCTGTGCCCTGTCACTCACAATCTCGCCCGTGTGTGTCCTCCTCTAGAAGGGTTACATGTCTCATCAGCCGCCAATCATGAGACGCACGTGAGACGAGCCTAACGGCAGAGTCTTCTTTCTTGTGATTCAACTGCTGAAAAGGCTCTGGTGGTTTTCTTTTAATGTCTGGTGTCACAAAACTCTTTCCATTTGGCCATGTGTCGTAGCAAAATGGTGTGTTTAATTTGCCTGTTCTGTTCTGCCTCTCTTCGACTGCACTACCCTACCCTCTCTCCCAGTCCCTCTTCCTTTCCCTCTCTCCCTCACTCCCCTCTTCTCCCCCCCCTCAATCCATCTGCATCATGTCGATCTGTCAGACTGCCAGTGTCTGTTCCAATTAGATTCCACTTAATACACGTAACCTCGATTAACACGCAATCAAGCCCAGATAAATCACGTCCTTTAAGTCCCCCCCTCTGCCTCTCCTGTGTTGCTTTGCATCACTCAGTTTTTCCCAACAAGCTTTCTTCGCCACAGTCGTTGGTCACAATGTATGAAATCACACGCCGACTGCACGAGCAGGTAAACTTAGCGAATGTCCTCAGTGGTGACATTTTGCTGTGGAGGCAGGTGCTTTTCCACCTCAAACCAAATGCTCCGACTCAGTATGCGCCTCACTTCTGTTTCCTGTAATGCGAAGTTCCTCTTGTGTTTCCAGCCGACTCTTGTTGGTGCCCTTCTCACCCCTGAAGATGAAGGTGTCTTAATTACATCTTTGGTTAAAAAGCTACAAAAGACACCCTGGGCTTTCTCTACATTGCGGGAGGCTGTGTAGTCTATTGTCTCGGTGACCTTTTTAGCTAGCGGACAATTGGTTTGACTAGATTACAAATTAAGACACAGCACCAGGCACTTAGAAAGCAAGTCTGTTAGAGAGCAGTTCTATTACTACCAGCCTGTGAAAGCCACTGGGCCATACATTTTAAGCATCACATAAATGGCCACAAAGTCAGGCATCACATGCACATTGTTCCGTATCTATAAAATATAGAGTTACATTTGCTTTAATGATATCTGCAATGCCATAGTGCCTCTTTGCCAGTGGCAGAAAGGGAAAAACACACAAAGCCACTACAGAGCTAAGGATTCAGGGCCGATTATAATTCTTTTAACAAAGTTAATAATTTACACTGTTTATGCTAATAGGAGTAAAGAGGACTGTTGAATTACCAAACAGCGAAAACCACTAAAAATACAAACCAAATGAAAACAACCTGGGGCACTGAAAAAGCACACACAGCACTCTTGGGGTCTTCTTTTATTAATCGCAGCTAAAAGTGCTAACATTGACATGTTGAACAGATTAGCCTCTTTAATAACGGGGCGGGTCAACATGGCTACCGCTGCTGATCCGTGAGGATATCCTGTCGGGACGCGGATAGCCAGTGTGTTTCATATCCTGACCCCTGCCTTTGTTGGGCTCGCCCCTGCACTAAAGATTCACTGAATCGGGCCTGTGCATTCTCCAGATGAAGAATGTAAACTCTTCTTCTTCTTTTACTCATTGTAGTTTTTTTTTTGTTTTTTTTTACTTTTTCCCCCCACAGTTGCTGTTGAAAGGTCTGGCAGTTGCCTGACTGCGTGGTTACCATTTTTGTAGCCGTGCTGTGTTCAAAAGTGGAAGCTGTGGCAGTTAGAGATCTGGCTTTGTTTCACACAGCGACAGCTTGTGTCATACACGCTCAGGCTGCCGCTGTACAGCATTAATGGTTTTAAATATCTCAATGCTAGTTGGAGCTGACAAGGCCTGCCGGTGTGCAGTGTGTAAATAGGGCTTGGATTTAAAATAAATTAAGCTATGAGAAAGGCTCACGTTGATCCATTTCTTATCTCCTCTGCTGCCTTGTCAGCCCCAAGCCCTTTCAAATCGTGTGGACAAGTTAAGGGACAAGCAGTACTCGCTCACAGTTTCTTGCATGTAAGAATAACCTTATTAGTACCTAATAATGAAGAATGCATATGTATAACTACAGCAGATGCTTGTTCAACTTCCTTGAAACTGTTGATCTCTGTAAAACCAATTAAAAAGTTGTGCGTGTTTTATTTAATTAGTATTGGGTGCAAACAAAATGAGTATTGAATAGACACCCGATAGCCCTCTGCCCTGTCTTTTTCCATTTATAAACTCTGTCCACAGCAACAACAATGTTGTACTGTCTCTTTAAAAGGGGTGTCAGTTTTGACTATAAGTTGAGCTAATTTTTTTTTTCACTTTCCCAGAGAAAAAAAATGGGAATAACACTGATGAGTTTTAACAGCTTCAGCCAGGCGATGGGCAAATATAATAAGTGTTTTCGTAGACGTCACCAATGATTATCTCATCTGGGCATTTTGGGTGAATGTAGTGGATTTAGAGGCTCGTCTCCCATTGTGCTGACATCACCCTTTAACAAACCAAATTAAATCATGGCTAAAATCATTTGAAACTCTCCCAGAGTCTGTCTCAAATGACTAAACAATGAAAGTCTGGGAAAAATTTAAAGGGAACGCTGTGTGCGTGTGTATGTGTGGGGCTGAGTGTGTTTAGTCGTGGGGGATGGGAGGGGGTGCACTGTGGAAATGGGGGCAAATTTAGCCTCACACTGCATAATGGGATAAGGGAAGCCAATATTTAACACATTCTTAAGATAATTTAAAGGGCGGCATTGTGACACAGTACTTAGCACTCATTGCTTTTTTTCAATAAAAGTATATCATCATTTAAAAATCATTTTTTAAAATTTTCTGTATTTAATTTTTCTGTGATTTGTAATTGTATCTGAACTTATGGAAAAACCTCACTAACCTCTGCATGGAAAGTTCTCTGTAAGGAAACTCTTAGAAGGCATATAAAACACAGCCTAAGTCAGTCTTGATATAGCTCTACTTTTATAGATAGAAAGTCAGATTAAAGGGCACGAGTGTCCAGTTTCCACAGCCAGGCAATGTTGCATGGAAAATGTGTTTTGATACTGACACCACTATGACACACTACAGGATAGAAAAAGGCAAAATGACACCTGTATTTTTTATAAACACATTTTGGTGACGTGCCACCATAGCGAGTGACATGTGCGCCTGTCATTTACAATAACAGCATTTTCAATGTGGCCTCTGAGAGTTTTTCTTTTAGAAATACAGAAACATTTAATTTCTTTATATTATTACATGCAGCGAGTAAATGCAACTTTGCAAGGGAAAGTTACCAAGTTGCAGTAAATGTGATATATTGAATTAATTTATTTATTCACATTTGTTGAACATTAGCCATAAGATAAGGTCTACGAGTACGGCTGGAACACACAGGGATTCGTCAGCTGTCCCGTCTCACCACTCGCGTGCTGTAGTCAGCCACCCATGACCTTGTGAAATGAACAAAGGAGTAAGAGACAGAGAGAGAAAGTGAGTGAGAGGAGTCAGTGAAGGAGTGGTGGCAAAGTGTGGAGGTGCATGGAGGTGGTGGTTGGAGGGGGGGGTGCTGCTAAAGGCCTCAACTCAGCCAACGTGGCCTGATGTGACAGGATTAGCTAAGCCCCGGTGAGCATGGCTGGTGCTGTGAGCCTGTGTATGTGTGTGTGTCAGTGTGTGTGTGTGGCAGGCAGAGAGTGTGCACAGCAGACTGGGAACCCAGAACTGCTGCTCGCCACCAGCCGAGCCAAGACAAGACATGGGAGATCAACAGTGTGTCAGCCCATCGCTGCCATCAAGCCTTAGCCCTCATCACCCTCCCCTTCCACCAGTGGGAGAGAGCCAGACCATAGAAGATACAGCCAAGGGAGTCAAGATACTGTACAGTGGGGGGAGACACAGTGGGGGACTAGTGGGCGGGCAGCTGGGGCTAAAGTGAACGTGAGTTGGAAAATGATCCTATTAAATTGAATTAAAGAGGCAGTCTTCATTTACCCCAAGAATGATGGATTTGGATAATTAACAGTGTTAATGGGGACTGGTTAAAGAGGGCAAGGAAAACCGGTGATTGGAGAGTAAAGGGGCCAGGTTAGACCTGCATTGTACTCGGCCCGGTGGCCCGTAAGGGATGGCCTTTTTCTTTTTTTCCTTTTTTTCTTTTAATTGCACCAAGCTATGGTCACTTGTTGGAAATTATTTAACAAGCCCTATCAGACTGTTTGGAAATGCTAAAAATCCCCCATACCTCTTTCATTTTCAAGGTGTTCTTTTTTTTTCCACACAACTCCACCTTTATTAAAGAGCAGCGGCTGTAAGATGATCTGAACCCGGCAGATCAAAGGCTGTTGTGTGGATTTGCACTGGGCCTGCTCAGTAGCATGCATGTGAATGGGAAAATAAAAGCAATCGGAGGGTGTCACTGATGAGCGTGTAGGTTTAGTGTCCATATATTTTGTGGTAGTGAGTGCATTATACCAGTTTAATGCCCTCATCTCGGGACCTAATTATGACACTAGTAGTGTGTGTGAAGTCTATGTGCACGCACATGTGGTGCTGTGCTTGTGTGCCTGGGTTTTCACTTTGGTCAGTGCACAAACCCTATCTGCATGTCCTTAATTCTTGATGATGTGTGGGCCTTAGGCAGTGTGTGTGATGGAGAGGGTGCCTGTGTGCCAAGTTGAAGTGATCAGACGGCAGGGCATGGGCCCTCACCCCTATGAAAAATCCCGTTGCTTTGCTCACAGCAGCCGACCGGCGGTAGTGGGCCGCTAGTTTCCACAGCCTAGTCAGGAGTAGTGACACCTTGCCGCAAAGGAGCCAGATTTATAGAGCACTATGTGTCACCGGGTAATCTGCAGCTCGTCTATTGCTTGAAATAATAGCTAATCCTGAGCAAGAACTAGTTAGCTTAGTTTACGTGATCTCGGCCACCGCTGCACTAATTCTGTTCATCCCTTATATCCTGCGTATATTATGTGCTGCATTGTTTAAGGTCGAGCAGTTTTACACAGATTCATGGATGAAATCAATTTTGACAGTTGTAGATGCACACTCAACTCTTCATTACCTTGGATGATGTGCACCACAGCTTACCTGAACCCTGATTAGGCAGAGAATGTCTTAAGTAAAGGGATCAAATAATTTTATGCTACTTTTCTCCTTTCAAAAAAATTAACACCACAGTCGCACGCGTGTGTGTGAGTGAGAGAGTGATAGAGTGTGTGAAAAAAAACAATCTCATCAAGCAGGAGGCCGTTTGCTTAGCAAGAGCTGACAGTCTTTGTGTATGTAAATGAAGAATTTAGACTAATGGAGTTGAACCATTTCTAATTTTGTGATGGCAAGAGGATTTTGATTGAAAGTAATTAAGCAAGCTAGCTGTAAAATTAATTAAAGCAAAAGGAGGGGGGGGGACTTTTATTGGATTGGATAGCGATATAGCTGCTGTCAGGCAGGGGGACAAATGGGGGTGACCTGGATTCTCTGCCCTCCCTCCTCCCACTCGGGACTTTTATGTCACTTTAATCTCCTTAGAGCGGCTGGTGTGCATTTGTTCGAAATAATCAAGGAAATATGGTCAGAAATTGTCAGCTTTCAGATCTAATTTACCTGACAGCCTTGCAAGTGTGTGTGCACGCGCGAGCATGCATGTGACAGTGGCAGGTCCTTTTTTTTTCCTTGCCCTCTCCTCAGCTTTGTGGAAAATGCTTTTGACAGTCTTGAAGCATCTTGGTTGTCGAAGGGCGGGGGAGATGAGGAACTTGGGTGGCTTTAAGACGGACATTTCAATGAGGCGTGTTTGGCCCGGCTTAGCACCTCTGACACTGTTGTGTGCGTGCACACACACCAACATGCTTAATTGCCTCTGTAACATATTCAGACTCCGTTTGGCCACTGTACCAGCACTTCTCAGCCTCTGTTGTCTGCAGGTAGCCTAAATGAGCAGAAGCAGATTACAGCCATGACAAAGCCTGTTACAGCTACTTAACTACTGACAAATAAGATTGGCCAATCCTGCACAAATAGAAATGGAACTTATTGTCCCTTTTAGTTTTTGAAAAATAATAACGTCTTAATCATATTTAAAGTAAATATGGATATCAGAATATTTTTCCCTCTTTTATTTTAAGCTTATTATTGAATGGCTTGGATGTTGTTAAAAAATATCAACCACCTGTACAGTTTGGGCTAAGCTTATAACCAGTCATAAAATAGCCCTGCTAATGTCCTGCGACATCTATATGGCTTTGAGCAGTATGGGGTCCATATTAAAGGTCCACGGGGTTTCCCACTATTCCACAGTGGGTGAGATGCCACTTCCTCTTAAAGCTTCTCAGTGCTTTCTGGTGTTTGTGACATAGGGTCTCAGTGTGGCCCTCAGTACCCCCTGAAGAGACAGTTAATTAAGGCCTGGGCCGAGCGAACGCTGCCAGTACTCTCACCCACCACACCATCGTCTGCCCCTGTCGCCACCACTCCCCTCCTCGACTCTGCAGCCGCCGGGGACTGTGGGAAAGCAGAGCGCCCGGGCTGCGCCACCATCGGGGCCCCTAACGGGATTAGGAGTCCTCTGAAAATAGGACCTCGGCTCCAAAAGCCTCTCACCCACCTTCATCTGCCCAGAGGATCCCCCTCTATTCACCCCCAGCCCTGTCCCCTCCTACTCCCCCTATAAGACGGCTCCACCCGAGCTCCGTTTTATCAATTAATGTAATAAAAGGTGGAACAAAGAGCTTTCTTTTCCTCCGCTCTGTAATTAGAGGGGGAGATCTCCTGAGGACTGGCCTTCCTTGGGCCCGAAAAACATGATTCTCACTCCCCCCCTCTACTCTGCCGCCGCCACTCAAGCGGAACATGGCGCCTCGATGTATAAGGGTGATAATGTAAATGTAGTGTAGTTTGCCAGGCAAACCGGCACAACCTATTTTGCAGTAGCTTTATCTAAGTGTGAGAAATGAATGTAACATTGTGAAGAGTGATACATTATTAACTCTAATTGATTCCTTTATAACACTATACATTCACTGTCACCTTCGCTTTGGCTCGCACGAGTACATGCGCTCTGAATTAGTCTTGTCGCTGTCCCTATTCTAACACGTTACGTGTCACCACACACTGTTAACAAATGTGATAAAACCACCTGAATCGAGAATATCAGGTATGGCGTCTGCCTATGTGTGTTTTTGTCTGTTAAGGTGAGATACAGTAGACTTTAATGTGTGCATGTGTGTGTGTCTCACTCTCCCGCTCTCTCTCTCTCTCTCTCTCTCTCTCTCGTGCTTAACTGTGTCTACACGGGTGTGAAAGTAAAAGAGAGAGACAGAGCGCCCGCTTTCACAGCCACTGGAGCTTTCGATAGGAATTAGTTTTACAACATATGCAAATGTTCCCCCTTGAAAAAAGGGGGTCTTTAAGTGACAGGTTGATATGTGATTAAACGACAATTAGAGTGCTGAAAATAAGTGTCGGCAGTAGGTCAAGCACTGGGCGGCTCAGCTAAAAGGTAGCAGACTATTGAAGAGAAAACATTCCCAGGCGGAGGCCAGGAACAGGACCCACAACAAATTAGAGAGGTGAAGGGGGAACAAGGTTGGCACTGTGTTCCAATAAACCCACAACAAAAACAAGTTCTGTGTTTTGCCTGGATGACAAAAGACAGACATTTCATGATTAGAGCAGGATCCTGTTTTCAGTGAGCCATTGCAGAACATAAACACAATCCCTGAATCCTAACGTTGGCACTGATTGTACAGACTAAATGTGCTTTAGTGTTATACTTGACTGGCATACTTTACCTTTAAGGGACTCACCATTTGACAGTGGTGCCCTGTTTGCTCTGATTTTAACCTTTAGTGCCCTCAGCCCAGATTAAAACCAGTTGTCGGCCCTTGTGTAGGCTGCACCCCTCTCCTCTGCTGCCCTTTAAGTTAAAAGTACAGAGTCATGAGGGATTCTGTGTCTTTCTCTCTTGGTGTCTGTCTCTAACAAACACATACACACTCACACACACGCACAAACATACAGGCAGAGACATAAAAGGGCTCACGCTTATTCTGGCAACAGATGGCCCTGTCCCTATAATCCCCTTTGATGCTGCGGTGGGCAGTGGCTCCTGAACATCTCTGAAGCCAAAGCCCCAACAAAACTTGAGCTACTTTTCCTTTAACTGACCCCAATTGCCAAGGAGCTGTCAGCTGTCAGACCTGGTTAAGAGCGTCTTTACTGGGGGAGACTGAAGGGCACAGGTTTCTCTCTCTTTGTCTCTCTCTCTCTGTCTCTCTCTCTCCTCTTTCCTGTTTGTTTTCTGTCACAGACGCTTCATTCCACCTCCACGGCACGACTGTGAAAACAGGTTGACCGTGGTACTCTGACTCGTACTATCGACGGCGCTCATTTCTTCCCTGTTCCTTCCAGAAGGCGAACGAGTGAACCTCCCCGAGCTCTAATATTGGAGCCACAGATGGCAGGAGGTGGGCTAAGAGGCTTAGATCTCATCGAAGCGCTCACCTTAATTATTGTCAATTGTAAGAAAAGAAGGTCTTTTCACTGCTTGTGTAACGTATATACTATACATACACAATTAAATTAAAAGCACTGCACTCCATCTAGATATATATTACTTTTTTTTGGAGTTATTACAGAAAAATATCTTATCTTTTTTTGGTTGTCCTCTCAGGCATCTACATAAGCTCTCTTCAGTTGCGAGCTGGCCTGTTGATGCTGATGAAATAAATCTACTATCTTTAAAGAAAGTGGTTCAGTCTCTGATAAGATAAAATCCCCATGATAGTAATGAGCTCACTAATGGAGTTTTTAAGAAGAATTTAACAGGTGCCTGTAACCCCTCTTTCACAATAGCAAAAGTGACTGTAGTTTAATTACACTAATTTTACAGATGGCATTTTACAGATTTAGCAGAAGAACAATCATTTTTTGATGTTGTCAGTGCCCTTTTATTCCTATAGTCTCTGATTGTCAAGGCAAAGGGTTGTTAAACACCCCTGATTAAATTGAAAGTCACTCACCCAAATGTTTGAGTGAACCAGCACTACGAAGCACTTTGCTTTCTTATTAATTTTGCACTGTAAATAGAATCAAATGTGAACTCGTGTCTTAACCTTTGTCTTAAATAATTTCCTTCTCCTAATGTAGGGAGCTCCGTTCTCAGGCCTGTAATTGGAGGACAGCAGTTAAATGTCTCCTCGGGTGCAGAGGCGACTGATTGCAGCAGACTCTTCTGTTGCATTTGAAAAGCACCAGATTTTAACACAAATGGGGAAACCCATATTAGTGTTATAGGCTTTGTGGTTTTGAGAGAAGCCTTCTGTACTGTTCGATTATGTATTATCATATGAGAGCTTTGAGGGATAATCATCAGTGAGATTTGCTCACGTTTCCAGCAGGTCTGCTGAGAAGCATGTACGTAGCTAATGGGATTGGGCTTTTTTTTCTAACCCTCTCCTGTGGCGTTATGGAGCTGGCAGCTGAACTTGAACGGATGCGCATGGTGCTGAGTCGTGCACAAGACTATTTCAAGACTGAAATGCGATTGTTTTAATACTTTAATCCACCTGTCCTTGGCATTCAGGATGTTGCAGAAGTCGCCTAATTATTTCAGTGCCCTCTATCCTTCCTGGTTGAAATACAGCAGAGACAGCAGCTCCCTTCTGTTGATAAATCATCCTAAAAGAATTTCTTCTCCTGAACTGATTTTAATAGAAAAATATGGTCATTTATCTAAGGAAATAAAACAAAATGTCTATAAAGAACCAAAACATACAACTTCTGAATCTTACTTATAAAAATGTAAAGCCTAATTGAAATTTTAAAAATGCATGTATGCAAAGAGGATCTGAAATGCCCCAAATCACTTAAAGAGCGAGCCATTAAACAACCAGAATTCACGGAATTGTCCCAGGTTCCATCCACGATAGTATGCAAACACAAATATTTTCTTTTAATTAAAAAGGCCTCATCTTGTGTATCCTCCCCCAAGCCTGCTGCCAGCGTGCAACGACCCCCCCAATGCACACACACGCACACACACACACAATCTTGCGATGCCCTATTCAAATCTAGTCGCACTCACAGTCATATACATCCAGCCAAATTTGTGAAAAGTGATTACTTTAATTGTGTCCCGGGCCGTGGATTCCTCTTGACTAGCTGCTAATCTGTCAGAGCCTGGTTGTCAATTGAGAACCAGGGACACCAGCAGTGACGGCTGCCCAGTTCACTGATAGCCCCCTGAGGGACAGTTAACCCTCAAACACCCCCCACCTCCACAAGGAAAAAAATAGAAAACACCCTCTTGTGCAGTCTCATTCCCCACTTCCACCCTCCCCCAGACTGGGTCCAGCCTACCAGAACCTGTGGTGGCACTAAAAGGTGGGGATGGGTGAAGGACTGGTGGTCTATGTGTATGTGTGTGTACTGGTTTGGGACAGTGGGGGTGTGTGTTTGTGTATATATGTGTGGTTTGGCGGGGGGTGGCGGCTTGATAGTAATGCATGTTGATGGTTTCAGAGATACTTCATTTCAGAAACAGGGGCCTCATTAACCGTAGTCTTCATCAGGCCAGCGAGCAGCGGGCACATTAGGGGTCCACAGGAAGTTAGAGTACAGCAGGAGAGTGCATTAGGGAGGCCTGGGGAGACACAATCCCTCTCTTCTCCTCAGTTCCACTTCCACCTCTAGAGCTTTTCTATATCTTAATGTACCTTTCAGAGGAATTCGGATAGAGGTCAATAATTATGCTCTTTAAATTATTCAGTCGAGGTCCTCTGTAATTGTGCTTTTTAGAGCCTCGGACATTGACAGCATGGTTTACTGCACCGCGTTTGGGGCACGGCCTGACCGGATGAATCAGTACAGAGTAAGAGAAAGAGTGTGTGTTTCACTGCTCTCATCACCAACTCTTTCCTGATGTTGGAGTGATATGCCTTTCGGAAATTTCAATACGTATCAACACCAAATGAACGCATTATCTCCTTTGCTGAGCAAAATTGTCAGCACATCCAGTTGGGATCTATTTTAACAAGCGTCAGCTCTGAGTTGTCTGTGCTGGGCATGTTGGTGTCAGAGACCTAGCAGAGTACCAGCCACTGTGTGGGAATGTTTAGTTTGGGACGCAACCGTGTTATTTTTGTTACATCGAGGAGAGGAAAGCACAAACTGCAAGGGTAGCAGAAAAAATCACCAAACTTTCTCTACAAAGCCAGCCCCGGCAACGTTTGACTGCACATGATAACATCGTCCGTCCACACAACAAGTCCTCTTTCAGCTACAGATTATTAACACATCGCTGAAAGCGGCAGAGAGCAATTCAGTGTTGTCACAGGGTCTAATATTTATATTTATCTAGTTGGGAGAGGCATTGACAAACATGTCACACACCTGCAGTTTTGTCGTACGTGCTACTGCAGTTTGGTGTCAAAGAAAGAGCCTGTACAGTAGAGTTTTGTTGGGGCGAGAGGAAGACTGTAATTACTGTCTGACGATTCATCTAGTCACTGCATAAAATAGTGTTTATCCAGTCGCCCGTGTTTCTGTCGTGGCTGAGGGAGGGGAGGGTCATGTTTTGCACAACTGAGACAGCTAGGGCAATCAGGAGAAGAATCGTGACTCCAAAACATTCAGCCTTTCTTTCTTTTCTCTCTTCCTCCCTTTGTCTCCCTCTTTTTTTCTCTCTCTCCAGTTGAGAACTGGTGCCTTAGAAAATGAGATCTCCCTTTCTCCCCCCTCTGACACACCCACACACAAATAAACATAAAAAGCTAATTTGTTAGCGCCCTCATTTCAGAGGCCTGAGCAGGAGAATATTGTTTGGGCGAAAAGTAATGCTTTGTCAAATGTTGACATGTGTTGCAAACATGGGGCCTTCTGCAGCAGCAACAGCAGCAGCGTTTCGTACAGCGGCTCAGGCACATTGTCGGCACATGAGGAGAGGATGCTTTGAAACAAGATTAGCCTCCAAATGGCCCTACGTGCCCCCCCTCCCCATCCATCCATAGCCCATGTGCATAATGTGTGTGTGCGCCTGCACTAAGATGCTAAATGATCAGATCCACTGAAATATTTGTGGGCCTGTTTTCTCACAGAATGAGTCTGGGTGTCATGTGCTGTATATCACTGTAAAGCTGAAGGTGTGTGTACACATTCGTCCTGCTGCAAGGCCCCATTGTCTGGCGCAGGGTTTGGCTTGGTTTCGTGGACCACAAAGCACAAGTCCCTGTCACTGAGGCTACCTCCCCTTGGCTTTGGGTCAGGGTGACACTGGGCAGGGGGAGGAAAAAAATCCATCTACCCCACACCCTGCCCCCACAAAAATGAATCAAAATTGGAAAACAACATGCAAGGTCCGCCTAATACAGGAACACTTGCAATATGCTGATGTTTTCTTTTGCACACTGTGTTTGCTAAATTGCCTTTGACTGCGTGCATCAGTAATGAAACTTTATGTCCTTGTGGAGAGGGCAGCAAGTCCGTTCCAGTTAGGACCGGGACGATCTCTCCTGTCTGGCTTTTGTAAGACTTTTTTTCCCCTAATACACGTCCTTATGAATAAATGAAGCCCATGAAGTCATTTTTTCCATATTTGTGTAAATTGCTTTAAAAGCATTTTATCATGTCATAAAAAAGCGCAATTGATCTGCTGGGCTTAGCCCATTGGACAGCTGTGTGTTTTGTTAATGGCCACTTTGCTCCAAGCAGCTTATTAAAAAATTTATATATAAATGCTAAAATTGCATAAATTATTTAGATACAGTAAGCATTTTTTTGTTTTGGTCAGGCAGGGAGGGGCTGTTATCAGTATGGAAATTTACCATACTATATTATCTGCTGAAATATAGTAATATATCTGCCCAGACACATATGTGTCCTCCTCACTGCAACCCCCATACATGCAGAGGCGCAGGAAAAAAAAGTATATATTTTTTGATGACTTCGTTTCAGCAACCACGGAATGTCACCCATATCCTGGTTGATTGTACTTTCGAGTTTTATGATGTTTTTCCATTGATTTGTTTCCCCGGCGCAGCTGCCGACCTCTATTGAGGGACGAACGTAATCAGCGCTGACGCAAATTAGATGGTTATTCGTTTCGAAAATTGACAGAAAAACAATAAAAAAGATGAAATGCTCCCAAATCAATAGATATAATGAAATTCAAATAATCCGAGAGATGAGGTCTCCATGGCAACTGATAATGTGGAAAAGAAAACAATTTAATAAAGGACAGACACGCTTTGAAAACAGATTGGGGAGGGGGGTGGCTGTAAAGCGGGGAGAGGAGAGGAGAGCAGAGCAGAGGAGAGAGGAGGTGGGGAGATGGAGGGATAGAGAGAGAGAGGGAGGGAGGGAGGGAGGGAGGGAGGTGGAGGGGTGTTTGTGGCTGTAGTGGTTGCTCTATAGCTTGTTTCCCCCGGCGTGTGAAGGATCTGTGTCTGTCCCAAGGACACCGGAATAATTAGAAAAGCTTTCAGGCCAGAAAGTGCAGATTCAGGTTTTAATACACAAAATTATTTCAGGGGCAGTGAATCGGAAAACCATTTGTTGGTGACCTTCCTGAGAGGCCTCCCCCCTCCCCGGTACAGGGCAAGATGGAGGCTATGTGGCAGCACTGCCTGAGTTATGGCATATTTGTGTTTTTATAGAGGCAGGGGGAATGGAGTTGGGGAAGTTGGGAGGGGGATGTGGGGGTAAATGTGTGTGTATGGTTGTGTTTCGGTGTGTGTGCGTGCAAGCGTGCATGAGTTTGGGGGGGTGGGTCATAGGCAGACCTTCATGTGGTGTGTGTGCGTGCGTGTGTGTGTGTGTGGGTCTGGCAGGAGTTTAGGAAGAGGGAGGGAGAGCAAAGACGAGGAGGGAGAAAGTGAGGCTGTGAGAGAAAGGGGGAAGTTGCAGATCCGGCTGTATTTACAGATCAGTTGTCAAAAGGAGCCATTTAAGGGGAATGCGCCCGTTCCTGCACTGTGACAGGCGATGTGCCTGTTTAAAAAGCAAAAGACAACTATGAACCTGAGAGGGAGATAGTCAAACACAGGCTTTTTCTGTTGAAGACAGACAGAGCAGGGGGTGGCGAGGGAAGCGAGTGGGTGTTAAGTGACTTCATTTGTAGTCTATTTAAGGTATGTTTTACTTGTCCTTGTGCTGCTCCTCCAACATCTAATACAGGGGCTGCGTTCTAGTTAGCACAGCAAGGGAATAATGATTGAGTGCATCGTTCTTATTTCCTGTAAATACAAATGACTTTCCTTCATCTGCCTAAAAACCTGTATTTGATTTCAGTCTTGCTGTCAAGGGAGATTTGCTACTGATGCAAACAGTGATAAGAGTCAACCAAAAGCACAGCCCTGTTTCCCTCATTAGCTTATCACGACTTTAAGTATGTACACTTTCAGGTGGCTTTATTCAACATCCGTGTCCTGCTCTTTTAACATCCTATTTTCTTTATTACTCTTTGTCAACGTTTTGAAGGCAGTCAGGTTGGGCGTTGGAGCCTTGTCTGTCAAGCAGTGACTACCATTTTTGTGTCATTAGAGGGCTTTGTTTGACTCAAATAAAGGTGATCCACCCTCTGTACAAATGATACAAACAGCAGGTCCGGGATATCACGTCTTTAGTGCAGATACCCTTATCCTGTTCCAGGCAGCAATAAATGGAAAAACAAGTGCTCAAACAGAGCTTGGCCTGAAAATTATTGTTATGATATTTTAATAGCATAGGATCCTGATCAGGATCTCTACTTTCCTGCAATATAAACTGTCATAAAGGTTGGGCAATGTTTGATAAAAATGTGGGATCAAGTTCCACATAGAGTTGATCTTAGTACTCTATTTCCTAGAATTAGTTTGTTGCTTAATACACAATAAAGGTGTACAAAGTATATCCTTTTATCTAATCTCCACTTACTTTTTAAACAACGGTTTTAATCACAAGCTTTTTTCTTTTTTTTTTTTTTTATCTTTTAATTCAGTTCTTAAAACCATGTTGCATAATACATAGATCTTTCTTTTAGCCAGGGGAATCTGCCTTATTCAAAGGCAAACAGCGATCTGACATTCTTCAGCAGGACAGCTAATATTCTCCAGTATTGATATTGCAATGTGAAAAGTGCCCCACAAGTAGGAGAGAAACTAGAAATTCCCCACTGTACACTAGCTAAGAGCCTTCAAATCTAACATGCCAGTGTCAATGAAGACTGTTTTCTTTTTTTAAATTAAAAAAAACTCCCCGATAGAATAGAGACCTGAAATATGAGAGCCGATAGGCATCCGCTGTGTGTTTGTGTATGAATGTGTGTGTTTGTGTGTGCATGCACATGCACACTGACACACACATAGGGCACAGAGCACATGTTATCACTGTCAACAGCAGCAGTAGCAAACAGCGGCAGTTGTTCTGTGTGTGTGTGTCTGTGTTGTGTATCAGTGAAAGTGTGTATGCCTGTGCATGCCACAATCTCTCTCTCTCTCTCTCTCTCTCTCTCTCTCGCTGTCTGGCTGCTGGCTCTGAGAGACCCACTGTAAGTCAATCTGTGTGTTCATATGCTCGTGAGTGTGTGTGTTTGTGTGTGCGATCCACTACTGTACTACACTTCAGGGGCCAGAAGCCAGGACCGAGCCTAGCCGAACAGTGCTGAACAGGGCTGGAAAGGGCCTAGGGCCAGCTCCCTGCGCACACCACCCACTTCACACCTGTCTCTCTCTCTCTCTCACACACACACACACACACACACACGCACACAGCTCATACAGCCGTGCTGCTCGGCACAGGGCTCTCATTGTAGCAGTGACAGGAGGGCGCCCGTTAAGTGGCTCTCTCTTCCTGGGGCCTGTGTGTGTGCGCGCGTGTGTGTTTTGTTCCCCCATGTGGCTGTGGGGTGGAGAAGGGCGATGAAGGACCCCTACTGGTAAAGTGGGTAAACTCGCACAGCCTCGACATCTGTGCTCTGAGAAGG
>CAFUXE010000067.1:12768-51211 GCA_903364295.1 Serranus cabrilla | reverse complement strand
AGAGAGAGAGAGAGCAGAGCCTTGGCAGAGAGCAGTTGAGGAGAAAATGCCTTGCTTTGTGGAGAGAATTCTTCCAGGGCAGGAGGGAGAGGTGAGACAGAGCGCAGAGGGCGGTCTGCTGCCAGGTAAGACTCACACACACCTTTCTCTCCCTCTGTCTCTCCCTCTGTCTCTCCCTCTCTGTCTCCCCCCCTCCCCACACACACACACACACAGGAGTTGAGTGCTACCTCGAGGTGAACGGGTCTGCTACTAGTTGCAGTTGGCATGAGTCAGGCACGCATGTGTAGTGATGTGGTGGGTGGTGTCAAAGTGTGTGTGTGCGTGCGTGTCTATGTATGTGTGTGTGAGAGTGATTTTGTGTGAGAGAGAGTCTGTGTGAGAGGAAACAGCAGGTGTAATGTTTGTCTTTTTGGAAAAAATTTGCAGTTTTAATTGCAGATGCATATTTGTGCCTTTAGTGTACAGGATGTCAGTGATGTGTTTAATTAGTTTTAATGGTGTGTTGCTTCCTCAAAAGTTTTGTTGTTGACTTTTTATGCTATGCCTTATAGCACTCCACACTTCCACTTTTCTATATTTTTCAGTTGCATTTATGACCTTCAGTAGTGGAAAGTACATATATTTGGATACAGTTTTGTGTTGCTTTTACTTTCAATTTTGTTCCACTTTATGCTTTCACTCAACTACATTTCAGAGGGAAATATTGTAGTTTTTATTCCAAATAACAAAACAAATAAAAATAAAATATCTGATCACATTCATATATTTTTAGTATTTAGACTTTTGTTCTTTTTAAGTAATGTTTATTTTTATTTTTATTTTTTAATACAAGACTTTGTGCACTTTTGAATTATGTCGTTTCTACTTTTACTTAACTAACGGATCTGAATACTTTATCCACCACTAATTACACATTTATTTACTTTATACCAAACACTTTTTTAATTTATTCTGAATTCTAAATTGTGGAATTTAAGGCTGTAAATTTAATCAGAGGCTTCGCAAATACACTTAATTTGACTTTACACTGAAAATAATATAATCTAAATTCACCATTCTGCACACAAAAAAATAGAAATAATTAAAAAGCACCTAAAACCCCTCCACTCTAATATCGAGTGCAGATGTTTGCAGATATGACATGAGGCAATTTGCGGTGTTGGTCGAGATTGATTCGGCTGTTTATATACAGATGTTGTGATGGAGAGGTTTGTCATCGGAGGGATTTTCCACTCTGCTGATGTAAACAGTGTCTGTTGAAGAAAGGCTAAAAAGTCCTTTTCTCCCTCGTGGAGACGCGGTTCTGAGAGGAATAATCCTCCTCGTGCACAATTAGATTTTCTCCTTTTGGTTAAATAAATACTGTGTCTGTGAACATAAACACAGATTTACATGCAGCCCTGTGGGTGTCTGTCTCTCACACAGCCTCCTGCCACAGCCTGGGCCTGATATTTCTTGTCGAGGCCACAGGAAAAAAAAAAGAAAAAGGAAAAGAAAGACGAGGCAGAAGTTGGCCGGCTCTAACTTCACGCTTGCTGTTTATTTGTTTTTATAACAAATGGAACCAGCTTCCCGAGTGAAAGGTGAAGTCAGAATTGAATTTGGCTTGCGTTACCGTGGCGATCTGGCAACCGCTCCCGTGTCCCATAGGACTGCTCTGGTTGCTGTGTGCCGGGCGCGTGTGTTTGTTATTTAACTGGTGTGTGTGTGTGTGTGTATGCTACTGCTCTACGTGCATACTTTGTGTGTGTGAGTGAGTGTGTGTTTGAGTAGTGGGTGGTGGTAGCAGCATTCACGAGAGAGACATTTTACTAAGCAGACATTTCCCCCTCTGTTTTCACTCTGACCTGGTAGG
Source organism: Serranus cabrilla (assembly GCA_903364295.1). Classification (NCBI taxonomy): domain Eukaryota; kingdom Metazoa; phylum Chordata; class Actinopteri; order Perciformes; family Serranidae; genus Serranus; species Serranus cabrilla. The sequence goes on along the minus strand of CAFUXE010000067.1, from coordinate 49,353 downwards.
AGATTGATGACTGAATTGTGGAGTACATGTTAACAGTAACTGGTGATTTATGAAGATACTTAGGGTAAGTGAGGCCGCACAGGCTGGAGGGGAAGAAAAAGATATAGCCTTTTAAGTTAATGCAAAAATATAGCCTTTTTAAGTAATAATTGTTATTACCACTGCTGGGTTTGGAGCGAGGTCTGAGTTAGAGTTGGATGTGCACAAAGTGCAATGTGTAGCTTTCCACTGGCCATGTGCCGTCCTTCGTTTCTGCCTTTCAAGTTTGCCTTACACTTTATTACACATTTCAAGTTTTTTTTATAAGGAATAAAGCATTTTAAGAAATTATGCCTGCATTATGTATATAGATATCTGGATTAATTTTTTATAATTCAAATATTTGAATTGAAAAAAAAGGACTTTTCCTGAGTAAACCACAGTGGAAAACTTTTCTTGGATGAACCCTTGCACTGCAACAAGTGCACTGTGTGTTTTGGCAGCCCCCCTTAGCCAAAGATCCCTCAGAAAATCCGCATGCAATTTTAGAAGAATCAGATTCTTTTCCTTTCCTTGGCTCGTGAACTCCCTTGATATTATGCACATGGAGAATCCTCCTCTCTATTCAAATATGAGATTCAATCCACTTGGAGGTGATCTATAGCATTTTTAAGGAATAAAGCAATTTTAGGGAATACGAAATAGTGCTTCCCCTGGAAGAGGGATGGCTTTCATTTTTTTTCAAGGCACCTCTTAGACTGAGTGAAATGTTTCCCCTGTTCGCTCAGGGACGACTTTATTTCTTACCAGGGATTTAACACTCACTCAGTCCCCTCATAAATACAGCGTCCCTCAGCCCTTCGCTAGCCATAACTCATGCACTAACTCTCTAGCTAACTAAACTCATATAGCAGAGCCAACACTTGTTTGTCTTTTACCTCAGCCTTTCTCTCTCACTCTTCCTCTCTGTCTCTTTTCCTCCTCTCAGCTGATTTATACATGACAGAATCTTCTCTGACTACCGTCTCACCAGGCTCCTGCGCTGATCTCCTTGGCCCACTCGTGGAGTGGGTTTTAGAAGAAATGTGCATTTGAATATGAGCCAGCCTAATCTCCTTGAGGCTATTTAGAGTGAGCCTAATGCTCCAAGAATGAGCGAGAACAACACGGGAGAAAATGCGGACGTCCCTCTCGGCGTGTCACAACACAACTCAGGTCTCCGAAGAAGGAAGCAAGTCTTTGATTTGCTGATGAAAATCTTTCTGTAAGGCAAAGGACATAAAAGTCCTGCTTTCAGGGCACCTGTTGAAGCCTTCAGTCTTTTCAGAAAACTCTTTGTGTGTGGTGTGTGTTTTTTTGTCCTTTTGCCTTCGTGGCACCTACCTGTGGAATTCCTTTACTTTTTACCATTTAATCTCAATCTGGTGCGATAAATAGCAGCTGATAAGCTTTCAAGACATTTCCCGTTCAGCAGATAAAAGTGCTCAGGTGGGGATATTACAGTATGATTTTACAGTATGGTGATGATCTGGTGCCGATTGGCATTTTGGGAGGAGACAGTCTTCCTGGCGTTGTTCCCGCATTGGTTGTTAACAGCCTGCTGGTACCTTCTGTTCTCTCAGCTCCTCAAGCATCTGAAGATCCTCTGAAGTCAAAATCGCCCATTTTGATGTCTCATGGCAGCCGCCGACGTTTTGTTGTATTTGCGTCTGAAAACACAGGCCCTGCTTGGAGGAATTACCCTCAGCACTCGTTGGTGTCGGATGGGGGAGGAGGGTATCTTTCCACTTTTTCCCCCCATCTCCCTGCTCTCCTTGCTGTCCTTTCTTTCTTTTTGATCTCACCATCAAATCTTCCCCCCCGGTTTTTATGAGTGATGTCTACCCGAGAGCGGCTTGGGAAATGGCTGGCTGAAGAAGACGTTTGAGAAAATGCGCCTGAGCAAGCTATCACCTTTGATAAAGCCATAGTTCCAGTGGGAGAGGAAGAAGAAAGCCAAGGAGTAAGAGCATTGTTGGTAATGAAAAATGCCATGCAAGAGGGAGCATCTCTCTGATCCCAGCCTGTTAAACCAACAATGTATAGTACAACAGATACTGCGGTGGTACATCAAGCACTTCTCTCTTGTTGTACCACAATGAGTGTTTGACCCAGAGGACTGATCTGAATCTGGGGTACCACACTGTGCCTTTATTGCACATCAGCTGGGCACCAAATTATCTCATAATGCAGCGCTCACACATACACAGTGAGCCAAACTGGTGCTGCCATCAACACTGGCATACCTTCAGCTGTGACACCAGTTGGCACGAGGCTGGCAAGTCACTTGAAAGCACTGCAAAAAAAGAGAACGAAATAATGGGGAAGTGGAGGGTAGTCGGAGGCACAGAGAGCAAGAAATGTTAGCTTTAGTAATTACTACCTCCATAGAGAAGCAGTGGAGAGGACAGTGAGGCAAGCGAGCGCACGAAGGAGGCCCCGTGTGCAGATAATGAAGGGGTATCATTGTAGCTCTGACAGCGTTAATCTTAGAGTGCTCCAGAGAGTGTGTGTGGTGGTGTGTATGCTCTATATACTGCTGGGGTGTAAAGAGGTCGTGGTGCAGTGCCATTGACTCTCGCCCCTCAAGTAAGACTGGCCCACCTGACAGCACGGCTTATCCAACCATGTTGCCAGTTGCCACCGCTCACAGCTTGTTGAAGACAATCGTCAAACTCTGCAGCCTCTCGCTCGTCCCCGGGATCAGCTATCAGCACCCCGACTTGTCTTCTTTGCAGAAGAGAGAGGAAGAAAGGAGAGCGGAAAAAAGGGGAAGAGCAGTCCAACTTTCTTTGTGCCTGGCTTTTTCTTTTCTTTTTTCCTCTTCCTATTTGAAGTTGTGAGACACTCATTTAAGCCTCATTGCACACCAACACTCAACACACGAGAAAGTGTTATGAATATGTATCAACACAGCATATGGCAGCAGTAGCGCTGGGACTAGGTGTGTCCAGAAGGGTAGAGTGCTGCCGATGCATTATTCTCCATTCAAATTACCAGAGTAAGAATGTGCAGCGGGGAGCTGAGAGGTGTTCACCACCTCTTTAGACGGGGCAGGAGAAGAACCTGGATCATGCGAAACAGCAGGAACGGAAGAGCTGTGATGAGCACAGTAGTAGGCCAGCTGAGTTTCCTTGATTTGGTAGATTTTTTCGGCAGGTTCAAACCCAGCACTCGCTGACACGAGCGTGATTAAAAGTGATATTTCTGACACATTAGGATGCGCACGGGAAGTAACCTCCTCTAAAGCGTTCATTATTAGATGCATGACAGACCTGAATATTTATAAAATAGGTTTTAATAATTAATAGCAGCAATCTGCTCCCGTAATTCATCAGATTTGCACTTCAACAGAGTATCCGTTTTCACTTTAAAATAATAATAAGAGGAATATTAATGTTGGAGAAATGTAAAACGGGCAGCTGGATACAGTGCAAATAGGCGAGCGCTCCGTGTTCACTTCTGAGGCTTTGCTTTAACCTGTCACTTTTCAAATAAAATTACATTTTAAGCCGTCAACACTGCACCGTTTGAAAACCTTCAGTTGTTTGTGCTTGACAATTTAGTGAGTGGCTTCTCATAAATGTGGCAAGTCGTGAAGATAAAGATGCAGGAAACAAAGTGGGTTTGGTGTAGAATGCAAAAGTAGTTGCTGTGGTTTTATCAAAAGCAAATTTATTTGTTTGAGTCAACTTAGCAGCACTTCCTTTTGTATACTGAGACCCAAAATAGACAGCACTCTTTTTTTCCTGTAAAGCAGCGTTGCTTGTTTCATCTTTTCACAGTCATTTTACTTTTTTCTCTCCCTTATTGTGAGTGTTGTTTTATCACACCTTCAAATTCAGTCATGGCACATTCCTCCGTCTACTGAACTCCCAGAAACAAGAATGTTCCTGTTTTAGGTAAAAACTGCCACGTTTAGTTCCGCCTTCCAGTTCACATTGAACTTTTCGATAAAGCACGCTGTTTTAGTGCTGTCACTGACGCAGTGGCGTGTTTATCCTCGCTGTGGATCAGTTTTTTCTGAGTGTGTAGGAATGTCAGTGTGCGTATTTGACAGTGTGTGTCTCTGAGCAAATGATGTGACCTGCAGCCACGAGACAGAGAGCAGCAGAAGGAGAGCACGGAGCACAATGCCCTGCTGTCTACAACCCTGCACGCACACGCACAACAACACACACACACACACACTTAATATTGGTTACAGTCACTTACCATATGTGTTTACAGTGTATTGTGCACGTACCCACGCTCCCCCAACCACACACACTCTTTGAAATGTTATATATCATGTCACCCCTATTGTCACTTCCATCCTGGTTATCAGAAAAGTAAAAGATAACAAACAAAAGTTCTGGCAGCCACAGGGTCTAAAAAATGCAAATCCCACGAGCAGGAAGACTCATCTCATCACTTCCTCTCTTAGCCCTGCAAAGAATGTATTTTGATCAAACTTTAATTGTGCTTCATAAGAAGAACACATTGAACATTGAAAGGGTAGAATCTGAATCTGAGTGTTTTTTGAGTGAGCCATGGGTCATTTTTGGACAGGTAGAGAACCTGCTCAAGATGACATTTTAACGGGCACCTGTGATTCATTCTACCGCATATAAAGTCCAAAAGAGGAAAAGTCTGTCAGGCAGAGCAAATGTTTTAATGGGAGCCAGGGATCGATGTTGTCAGCGCAAGCATCCTGTCTGGAAATACGTGCTTTTTGGGTTAATGTCACCTCCTTCTTTCAAGGAGGGAGAGAGGAGGAAAAGAGCAAAAGGAGAAGAGAGAGGGTAGAGTTGGGAGGGGGAAGGAGGTCAACGAGATCTAATGCAAATGTTCCAAACCCGGCTGAATTTAGGGAAATTGCTTGAAAAACATTGACTCGCACTCTCATTCACAAGGCCCGCGTATCTGAAAAACAAATTTGAAACGTAACCTTGGAAATCAATTAAGAAGTCCCCGGGAGCTTGAGAAAAAAGAAGAGAAAGGTCCACCCTTCTTTTTTCCTTTTTCCTCTCGCTACACGTCTTTTCCTCTCCTCCACTTAACAGCGACTTGGATCTGCCCATCAGTACACTGCCTTGTGTGAGGAGTCTTTGTCAGCGGGGGCTTTATTTAATTTTTTTTTACGGCAGAGTGCCTTATATGCTGTCAAAATGTCTTAAGAGTCTTATTAAAGAAATGCCACAGCTCATTTCCTTGTAATGCAATTCATATGCTGGTGAAAGGGGGCATGTCTAAAGATCTAAACAGCTTTGCTTTTTAGGCTTCACATTAGGGGTTATCTGTGAGGGCTTGTCATTGATTGACATTATCTGGCCTGACAGGGCCTCATATCAAGGTTAACCTCATGGACAAAAGTGCCACCCGCACGGACACACAAACACACTCACTCACCCACTCTCGTAGTCAAATAAGGCACGCTCTCCTCAACTTCCTGTTGAGAGGGGTGCTACGTATGTGTGCCGGCTTTGTCTGTGTGTGTAAGCCAGGTGGAGATTTCCAGACTTAATTGATAACTAATGGAGCGGCGTGTGCTGAGTTTACCCTGGAGGATTGACACTGTGTGTGTTTGTGTGTGCGTGTGTGTCCTGTGGAGAGATAGAGGGGGTAGGTGATGGTAAGAGGATGGGGATGACTTACTCAGCAGTGTAGCTCCGGATTCTGCTAAATTAAATATGGCCCCAAAGATAATGACATCGAGTGACATACACCAGTCTGGCGGCTCCTGACCTCTTAGGCGAGCAGGCCGTTCACTTCTTGTGTAAGTAACACTCACATGAACACAATACACACACTCGCACACATCTCCCCTACTCCCTCCCAACAAGCCACAAAGGCAAAGAGAGATCCCCGTGACCAAAATACAACTGAAGCAGTTAATCTGTACAGATATTAGCTCAAGGGCCCTTGAGAGGTGCACCGCTGAGCCCCTTCTCCACTGTACTACCCACACTGCCTTGCTGCCGCACCAAGCGCAGCAGCCATGAGGGAGGGACACAGGGGTCGTCTGCTCATTTACCATGGCGGTTGGCTTATCAAATTGCACTCCTGGTGTCTTGAAACTGAACATGGGAGCTGAGCTTCAAAACAAAGCTGCAGGAATAAATTTCCCTTGTTTCAATCTGTGGAAGCATGGGACTGTGTGCCATTGTGTATTTTTTAAAGCAAAGTTTTTGCCTCCCGCAACACAAACACTTAGAAATTAAGTCGTCATCTGGTGCCAGCTGTGAGACCAGATTTGATGTACAATTTTAACAAGTTAGCCGCGTGTCCTGCGAATTACCCTAAGCAGCAAACTCAATGAAAGTTGGCTGTTTTGGTACGTGGCTGTCAGAATTGTTCTTGTCACTCATGTCAAATTGTTTTTTTTTTTTTTATCTCCCTAAGACCTTTTTAGGCTGCTTGTCCTCTGTTCTGGAAAACACCATAATTACCCTGTTTGTGATGAAGCTGGGGGGCGTATTTGTCCTTAGATTTCAACTTTCCTGCCTGATTGCCCTCGAGTTCAACGTCTTTCCGCTTCTGTCTGCACTTGAAATATACATTGTTTTCTTCAGCCATTGTCCTGTGCAGTCAGTGTGTTTGTTACCGAACCGTCTGTGTCTGCCTTTTGTCCTGCAGTGTCTTCTTTGTGTTTTTCGGCCGTGTGACGGGAGCGTGGCATTTGGCTGAGGGCTTGTGTTTGATAACAGCCCGTGGACTGAGCTGAAGTGAAATAGTCCAAACGGGTCCTTCAAGGTCGGCACCCCCAGAAAGACAGCACACAATGTGCAAGGTCACATTCTCGACTAAAAGCAATAAGTGCTTTATTGATAGAAAAAAAACAACAAGCAGGCAGATGTGCAACCAACTGATTAATAATAAAATACTTTTGTGAGAGAGAGGAACAGGGGGAGGGTTGGGGGCAGGGGAGAGAAGACAGCTACCTCCTGACTGTATGTCCATGTGTCTGTGTACTGTATGTGTGTGCCTGCATGCATGTACAATATGTTCGCAGAAAAACATTGATCCTGCAGTGGGAGCGAAAAAATCCATTCTAAATCCAGTGGTTAAAAAAAGAACAAAATGTGATAGATTGGTGCTGGTGGCAGTTTCCCGGGTTCACAGTGTCTCTTTCATGCCTGAATCATTTCTGTAAAGTACAGTGTGAAAGCACGGTTAAAAGAAGATCACAAGTAACTCACTTCTCCTGTTTTGACAGTAATCTACTTATCATAGATATCTCATCAGTATCATGTTTTATGACAGAGACAACAGTCACCGTAGGTTCCTTTTTTTCCATTCAGTCACTTTATGAACAATGTGGCTTTTGTACTGCGCCCACAGTGCCATTATCTTTTTATGAAAATAAGCACAGGGTATTAGACTGTCGTCATCTTTTATGTGCCTTTATCGCTGTTTCTCGCATGCTTTCTCTATCTCCTTTTCTCTTTTCCTCAACCTGGCAAACCTGCCAAGTGAGTAGAACTCTAAAGTGGATCAGTTGGTGGCAGATTTAGATTTCAGGCGGGGAAAGCTAAGTCCCAGTCCCAGCAAAACCTGTTTCTTTCGGAAGAAACAGGAGGGCTTGGAGATTTCCATATGCTCTGCCACCCCCTTCCCCTTAGTGATCACCTCCAGTTGTTCCCCCCGTCAACCTTATTGCTCCTTGGTAGTGTAAACCCTCCTTTACACCCCTCTTTCTAAATCCCCTCTCTACATAAACTTCTCCTCAGACGTGCCCACCCCTAAACCCCCATCTATCAACTAGTTGGCAATGGCATTGTTTTTAATCATCAGAACCTCAAAATTATTATTATCGCTTCTGATGCGGCAATTAAAACTTCAGGTCAGAGGCACAACGAGCGGTGATCAGCAGCCGAGCTGAGAAGTTTTAATTAGACGATCAGAACCATTAATGCACAAAAAAAAGGTGTGCGCTGGGAAATTAACGGGAACGTCTTAATCAGGGTTAGCGACTCCGAAGAGGAGTCAAGTGAACAGAGAGCAAAAAACAAATCATTTCCGCACCACTGGGACAAAACTCAATTAAATATGCATGCGGAAAAATGGAAATTTCTCAGCATCGGCTGCACCGACTGTTGGAAAACTGTGGTAAAATCTCACTGCGGGGTCGGCGACCTGCTTATTGTTATGCTTGTGTAATAAAAATGAGAGAGGGGCCAGATGCTGGGGTCTGGGTGTCGTGGCGTAGTTGTCCATCAGTGGCTTTCCGCTTGACTTCCTTGCGGCTGCCGCAGCCTCTCTACCATGCAGGGGGAGAGAGAGAAGAGGAAAACATTCTCTTCCTGCAAGCCGTAAATTTGCAAAAATAAAAACATGGTGATTTTCAAGTGTGTCATGTATGTTTGTCTGTGTGGCTCAGTGATTTCCCTGAAACACTCATGCACACACGCTCTCTCACACATACATCTCCCTTGAGAGCCAGAGACACAAAAGGTTCAGTGAGCTACACATGGAGAGCTGCAGTCTTGTCGATTAATCTGCCAAAGGTTCATAAAGTTATAACTGGGCTTTTTTAAAGAGCTACAGCAACTCTCGGTTGCATATTGTAAAATAATCCTGAGCTGAGCAGACATCTCCCAGACCCTGTTTGTATTAATTAACTCCTGATATTGCGGGGGGTTTGTCCCTGTGTCAGTCATGTTGAAACTCAGCAGGAATCTACAACAAGCCCTGTACCTGTGTTTGATTAGGTGAGGAGATAAGCTTCAGTCTAAACGGGTAATATCCACGTCTTTTATATACAGACCCTCCTGTGTGCTTGCTCCATACAAACTGACAACACTGCAGGGAGTCGGTGTGTTTATGGTGGAGCTCTGCAGTTTGAATGAACAATAAAGTCACGTTATTCAATTTTCTATATGTTGTTTATGTGACTTTACATCTCCCGTAAAATGATTAATCACGTGTTTTGCACATAAGCTGCGTCGTCTTGTATGACAAAAAGACGTAAAGCCATGACCCTGCCAGTCACTACCAGCCCTAACTCCCACATCCTTTACCCGTAGCTGCCTTGATTACAGTCTGTGCACGTTCACACAAATAATGCACTTCCAACAGCGTTATTAGGATTTGAAACACCACTTGATTGGGCATGATATCATTCTGGCACACAAACAGAGACTCTGCATCAAAAACCAACAAGACCTGTGGGGCTTAGAGCTGTGGAAGAGTAAGTTAGTCAGTGCGGAGGGCTAGACTTGAACACAAGCTGTGTCATCCAGCGCTGAGAAGAAACAGGGCTCCAAAGAACTTTGATGCACTTATTTTTGACTGAAGATGAAAAAGAACCCGACCTAGTCCAAATGTATTCAACATAGTTTCTTGACTTTTTCCTCAGGTTTTGGCCTTATACAGACAGTATATGGCGCTCCTTTGTGGCCCTGCACTGTTTCCAGTAAAAATAGTGTCACAGTTAACATAAGCAGTTGGAAAAATTAGTTTCAGCTGTTGTGTTCAAATTCAAACCTGCCTGTTTTTTTCCAACTCGCAGTGCTTACTGAGGTGTCTCCTCCTTGACAATTAGCACACCAGGCTAAAACAGAGTGTAAATAATGTCCAATGCATGTGACAGTGTTGTTTTTCTGTCTGATATTCATTAATAAGACAGAATGCTTACTGGACTCTCTGAGAGGTGGGGGAGTTAGTCCCAGAGGGAAAAGTTGTTCTTTCATGTAGGTCCCCACAGATTTTATCTCATTGTACGCTATCATGCACACAAACGACTTGAGGTAAACAGCTTGGTGTTACCATAGCAATCCCTATTGTAAGCAATGGCAAAAAGCTGCTGTGGACAGAAAGCCTCAGCATAAATAATAGTTTAGACAGCTTCCATAAACCATCGAACCATAGCATGTTCCTCCTCACGGGAAGCTCACAATATTAAATTTGTTTTAAGCACGCTCTACCTTTAAAAAGAAAACACTGAATATGTGCTTAAGCTGTCTGATAATTCAGTTAGAGGCCTGCTTAGATACTCACCCAGTAGCACTTAGTCGTCTACGCACGCTCCTTATTGTTAACAGAAAATCATACATAAATACTCACTAATGGAAAGAAACAACTGTGTCGGGGTCATTTCCTACAAGGAGCTTGAGAATGCAATGCAAAGGAAATCGGTAGTTAAAGCATGAAATACTGAACACAGTAAACAGAAAAAATGACCTCCACTGCAACACCCAAATGACCTCAATCTTCCTTTGGAGAGTATTTCTAAAAAAAAAACTTGAAAATTTATGTCTTCCACTTCCTAATAGTTTTTCCAGCTGATTTTTTTTTTCAAAATTGCTGTCTTCTCAAAGGTGACCCTTTCACCCCCGCCTGCAATTGTCTAACACTAAATTGTACAGTAATGTGCCGCTGATATATGGCCCCCTCAAAACTACATAATTCCTGAAGCCATTGTTTCAGAGAGGAAGCCCGCAATGTAAATACAGTAACTGAGAAAGCATGTGTGGGGAGCACGGGGTGCATTGTCTGGCGACGGGGTGATCTGTAAACTCCTTCAAATTGTATATCCTCTAATGATTCCACAGCTTTGCAAAAGAAAATGAAAACAGGATTTTATGTTGCACCGATGTGATTTACATAATGCTGGCAATGGCTCACACATGATTGTGCTTGGCTTTATGGCTGAGGGAAAATGAAGAGGCTCGTAGTCATTGTTATAGAATGTGAATTGAGTCTTTAAGATAGAACTTTGTTACCTCTCATATCACACATTTTTTTTCTGCTGAAATGGTGTGTCCGTAGCTCAGTATAGTGTATTATCTTAACCACAGTGTGGCTGACTTAAGATTCAATACAACTTCACACAAGGAGAAATATCCCTACTGTGACATGCTGTTTAACTGTTTTCACACAGCCTCAACTGACAAAGCTTTACATCCTACCGAATAAATACAAGTTTAAATGCTTTTCTAGTCTGATCTCTTGTGGTTTTATTGCCTTTTTTAATACCATAAATACTGTGTCATTCCCAGTCACCTCCTCCACGCTTTTTAAAAGTTATTTACAACTTGATAAAGATCTGGCCTTGATTTTTAGTCTGGAAAGCGCTGTTGGAAGGTGAACTTTGGTGGCTCTGGAAATAAAGTGAAAGGTACTAGAGTGCAGTTTCTGCCCTAAAAAGGCAGCTCTGGATATGGAATGCCACAGGCAGCTGTTCCTGCCTCATCAGAGGACATGTTATAAAGATAGCCCCACTTGGGTTGAAATAATGCCACCCATTCCTGCCCCAAAGCACACTCTATCATGCTCTATTGTTCAGAGAGGCCGCACTGGGGGAAAAAAAGATGTTGAGACTGTGCAGTATGTCTTGTTAAGTAAAGATATGTAAAACATGGTAACTACAACGTTTTTTTGTTGGATGAATCCATGTTACTGTCTTGGCTGGATCAACAGTAAAAGACAGCAGAGGGCAGAAAGTGCTTATATACACAGCATATTATTTTCCTGTTGATAAAGTGAAAGCGGCAGCCGAAACAGAAGCGGTTATTTGGTCTAATTCCACTGAATAGCCAACATGAGAACACAGCTCCAAAAAGACCGAAAGTGCTCAGCGTTTTCACTCCACATCCTGACAGCTTTAATGCTGTGCAGCCCCCCACTCAGTGGCAGGACCAAAGCCTCTTGAGGTGAGAGTGAAGATAACATTTCACAGTGTCTCTATAGCGCTGTCATGTGAAGGATTATGTAGCCGTGTATTTGCTGCTTGTAGTACCGTAGGGGGTCTGATACCTATCTGCCTGTGGTTTCAGCTGCCTGAGCTTTTTTTTTTTTTCCTTTTTTCCACCACTGCTTTAAACTCTGAGCTGACCGAAGAGGTGTGACTTAGAAAGATATGTACAGTATCTCTGTGTGTCCTGCCAGTCTTGTGCTGTTATTGTTAAGTGCTTTTGGGTGTTATTAATAGCAACCGTCACTGTTGCTCAGTGTTGTTTTTCCATTGTGATGTTTAAAATCAGTACAAGTTATTCACATGGAAAAACTGGTTCAAACTTTTTCTGGTGAAACTGAAAAAAATGCTTATTGAGTGAACGGTGGAGTAAAACCGTAACACAGATTATTGTGATACTGAGCGACTTCAACTAATCTTGTGTTTTTATTTCTTTGTTCTTGTTTCCATCAGCTGAAAGGAGTTTATGCACTGAAACGACCTCAGGAAAATCCAAGATGGCCGCCAAAAGGAAAGGTGGCCTAAAACTCAATGCTATCTGTGCCAAGCTGAGCCGCCAGGTGGTGTTCGACAGCAGCTCCCAGAACGCAGAGGGAGACCAGAGTGTAGCAGAAAACAGCGAGCGTGGCAGTTCCCACTACGATGACAATGAGACCAACTTCCCCGAGAGCCTGAACCTCAGTCAGAGCCTAGAAGAGGACCAGAAGAGACGCGAGGCCATCGAGAAGTGGGTCAACGGCGAGTACGGCGATGAGCCGCCAGCTCCTGACGACGAGCAGGAGCACGAACTCAAAGTCAGCAATGACGAAGATGGCCCTCCTGAGGGCGTGTACATGGTCCAGCCCATAGGCTGCAGCGATGACGAAGACAATGCAGAGGAGGCCGAGCCCGCGGCCGCCTCTCAGGACGACAAAAGAACTGAAGACAGGCCTGCAAAGGACAACACCTACATGCCACCAAGTGAGGTCCAGAGTCGCCAAGCACCTTTCGCCTCTCCAGGTACATTTTATCTCTCTAGTCAGTTTGCTTCCTGATGTCCACACCACAGTCTGATTTATACTTGACCACTTTTATACTTCTTAAACCAACACTACCTTTGCCCTTCAAAACATTCCACTCCATAGTATCAAGGGGCAAATGCTTAGATAGAGGGCGGGTGACTTTGCCACATCCACATAAGCTTAAGTGTTCCCATTATTGGAAAGAGACACTCTAGAGTTACATTATGAATAGCCAGTGACATTATTACCCCAAAGACAGACTCAACTGGCAGGCCAGGGGGGAAAAACAGGAACTTGTCAGTGTGTGGTTAACTGCTCAAAGAAATTCATAAATGGAGTAGGCTTACAATGTAAGGCCGTTTATGCACTCTACCAGCAGCTGTGGGCCAAGAGCGCATGGCAGGACCAGGCTAAGCTTCATATTACACCCAGGATTACATATTGAGTCTTTGATTTTCCCTAAGCTCACTAAACTTAGCCACTGCTTCAAACTACTCCATTACATGAAGTTGTAGTCCGCCGTGGAGGAGCAAGGTTTTTTTTTCAGAGTCAAATCCAGGAGATCAGTTGTCAAATAAAGTCAGAAATAGGGAAGTTTTATAGCAGTGCCATATCACACTTAAGTGTGGTGTTATCCTCTCACATCAACAGTGGCTCCTCGTATTTATTGTTCAGCAGACATGAACATATTTTAATAAATTCCTTAATACATTGTGTTCAGGTAAATGACTCATAATAACCCCTGTTTAATTGTGACATGATGTTCCCACGCTATAATTCACTGATTATCAAATAGATACAGCTGCAGACAGTCATTCTGAAGTAGCTAGAGTATGTGTTAACAGCACAAACAATCTTTAAAGAAAGTACCTTTTACAGTTAAACACTCTGTGACCCTTGAAGCTAGATGCATCTGACTATAAGAGAGATTGGCCTTTGAATAGCAGGAGTTAAAACACAGAGCTGTAAAAAAGAGAAAGAACATGGCTCGGTTATATGAATAGATAAAGCGTGTTTCACAGACACCCAGAGTAAAAAAAAAACCTGCAATTTGCTGGTGAGACCGGTTGTTGCGGTACAAAAACAAGTTTTGTTTTGTACTTGCGCACCTCAGTTTAACAGTTTTTTGGTCTTTCATCTAGGTTTAGGTAGCTACCTCAGAGTCATGTACACATGCTCTTTTTGTCTGCATTTCTTTTTGTTTTACAGCAGTAGCTCGGCCACACACAGAATTGGGGGCAGGGGCTTCTCAGAAAAAGGAGCAGGTTTCATTTCAGAGGCAAATGAAAAAAAGCTTTGTGGTTTTAATTAGTCATTTTGTGTTTATTTCATGGCCGTAAAAACGCCTGTCTGTAAATATGTATTACTGTCGTGTAGCAGGCCTACACCTTTCTCTCCACTGGCTGCCTTACTACTTTACATCTCACAACAAAGCAAGAGTGTTTGAAGACTGCGGGGAGAGCATACTGCATCAGTTGCAAATCTTGTCTTTAGAGTGTTTTTTTTTCCGAGTTGTTCTTTGTTGATTGTAACTAGGGCATCTATATTGCCATGTTTCTGCTCAGCTCACAATTAAAACATTTTTTTCTCCTCTCTCTCTCTTTCTTTCTCTCTCTCTCTCTCTCTCTCTCTCTCTCTCTCTCTCGCCGCTGTCTTTCAAAGGCTGATGCGGAGTGCACATAATTATGCATATAAACATAGTGGCTTAATTATCTCTCACAACATCAGTGACAATGTAATTAACAAACATTGCAAGATCAATGAGAGAAACTGCGACCTTCAAAACATTTAACTCCTCACATTGAGGCATCGTGCGGATTTCCTATCAGTGCAAAACCCCAGAATACTTTTCCTAGATAATTTAGATGTCGCATTAGAGCCCTCATAAGCCAGTCAATGGAAAAAGCAATGAATAAAAACTATGAAAGCAATGACAGAGATGCTCGTAGCGATGGATCAAACAGGCTTGACCATGACTTCCATTTGCAATTCTGGGTTCACTGTAAAAGGTTATTGTTCATTTCAAGCTGTTTCAAAGTCCTCTCTATTTACTGCCTGTTAATTAACTAACCAAACAGCGAGGAAGTTTGAAGCTCCGTACAGTTTTGTTTGTGTCAAATTAGTCCAAACAAATACACATAATGTCATTTATTCAAAGCAACTCTTTATTAGGGGACCACTGCCCATTTAAACAAAACACACTTAAACTAATTCACTAACATGAACACAAATTGCTTTTTAAAACTCTATTTAAATTATTGTAGCATATAAAATTATTCACTTTTCAAAACTTTCTCTGAGTGAGCACTGGAAACATGGCATGTTAATAGAACTCTTTTTTTATTTTTCAACATAATGGTTTACATTGTGAATGTGTGATTGAAAACTGACACCCGTTAGAGGGTATTCAAACTCCAGATTAGTCCATATATAGCCACTAGTATGCACCTTTATCATCAGCAACACCTCTGCCTCTCAGTCCTGTGAGCAGGGAAGCTATGCCACACTGATGGCCATGTTTGGTCAGCCAAAAGGAGATATAATGCCCATCTGTTATCATATCTGGGAGGGGAAATGTGGCCTAATTGCCTCAAATATAGACAAGGCAGGTCTGTGTCGTGTGTTTGGTTTTGCTTCCCTGAAGTGTCAAGATTAGGAAGCACTTGTTTGTAGATTTTCCAGTGACACCAGAGAGAGTGCTGAGAGAAATGTCAGATGTGAGGTTTTTGTTCTTGTTTTTTCTTTTCTTTTTTTTCTATGGGAGTGGGTGGTAGCACGAGTGTGGCCAATCTCACCCATACACCCATACATAGTTTCCCACCTGGTGTCACATGGCATCATTAAGAGGCAGCCAGATAGGGCTTGAGTAGAAAACTCATTTACATGGTGTTTTAGAAAGGTTATCTCCTGTCAGTCCCAGTCATAATCCTTTCAAGTCCAATCATTTGCCTTTCAGTGATAGCACGCCGCACGGCTCCACTGATGAATAAAGAGACTTGGCTAATTTTTCGGAGAAGGTGATGATAATACCACAAGCAAATAGAATATGAAAAAAGAGATGCCGGTGCTCCCATGATGGAAACCACTAGTCTCTCTCTGCAATAATTAGCAATTGACTCTGCCATAAAAATTATAGATGTTTTCTTTAATTTGATACCAGCTCAACAGGCATGAAACCATTCGAAGCCAATACAGAATCAGCCTTGACAGTTTTTATATTAGTGATTAAGATGATTTAGATATTTTTATTTGGACATTTTAAAATAGATTTCCATCCATTATACCATGCTCTTTTTAAACACCGTCTTGCACTCAGTAAAGTGTAGTTCCATTTTCTGACTGAACCCAGTGTGGGTGGGACTGCCCTAACTTTAGAGCTATATGATATACTGTGACCTGAGCTACCCTCACAATTACAGTAGCAGTAAAATCAACCCGAGCACTAATGTTGTCAACTCATAAATAAAATTACAGGAATGTTTACCCAAATTACCTTTTACTTGGAAATCTGTTTCCAGTGATTTACTGTAATTCAGTGTCATAGTTTAATATCACAGAACATCTGCAGAACAAATAAAAGCTTTAGTATAAGGTGAGGTAAATTTGTCTGCACCCGGCTTTAAATACTTGTATATCCAGTATTTCACTCTGTGGTTTCAGTGCATGTGAAAACACGGCACATTTGATAAAAAGATCAGTGGCGAACATGCAGGTATTTCCTCTCAAATACCTGAGCCATTTCTGTTAAATTTTTCATGCCCTTTCGATCCACCAGATACTCTTTCATACTGAACCACCATGCAGAGGAGCAACCCCAACGCAGTGAATGGAAATTTGGGGATTATTTTACATGCTGCGCAGGAGATGTGAAAAGCAGGGCACAGAGACTGATTTAGCAATAACTGAGAAATACGAGACAAGAGCAGAAATATTTGTGTATTAATTACCCGGGTGGTAGGTGGTATTACTTCTCACTAGCTCATGTGTTGATGGTAATGTGAAAAGCAATAAAATGTTTTTTTTTAAAAAGGTTTTTGACCCTGGGCCTCTTGACTGTGCCAAGGATGAGTTAAGAGGGTCAAAGCTTTTAGATTTGTACATGACCCAAGTGAAATTATCATCTGCTGCATTACTAGCTTGTCTGTGTTCTGGTATTCTGCCTGACATGCAGACTGACACAAACCAGCAAACGTTAGGAGGAAAAGATGCCTCGTGGGTCCTCCCTTTCTGTCTTTCACACATCCTGTCTCTGTACCTTTTCCTCTCTTCCTTATGCAGAACTTTGTCCCTTCACTGCTTTTTCCCTTTTCCCCACTCTCTGACCCCTTGCACTAACCTGGATGAAAGTTAATGGGCCAGAATTAATCTCCACATAATGCAATTAAACTATACATTGACTATATTTCGCCTACGTCCTTGGGGAAGTTGTCGAATTTAATGGACTCTTAAAATGAAAGTGATGTTTCAGTTCACAAATGTGTAAAAAGGGGAAAGGATTCATTCTTTTCACTCCTGAAGGTGACACAATAATCATGTTGCTTTCAAACACTTTACACCAAGCTTCATAGGAGATTATGAATGATGAATTTTTCTTAACATGCAATAATTTCCTACCAGAAAGTAGTTATACTTATACCATTTTAAATTGTTCAACATCAGTCATGTAATAATATGCAGGTGTGTGCTGAAATTGTGACTTCATTTCTAAGAAGTTTTGTTTTCAGAAATCTGATCCTTTAATGTGATTACTAAGATCTCTTACATGCAGAATATTTATTTAAAATATAAACCTTAAAAGTAATTATCTATGATTTTTTAGAGCATAACATGAGCATAGAAAATAAGAAGAGGATTGTTCATTTAGTGGGCCTTTGGTACAGTCACCGCAAATTGTGCAGGACTGACTTATAGTGCAACCAAAACAGGAAAAGCATTGCCTCAGACTGCTTGTTTGTAGACACATAAATACACAGAGATGTACAGATGCTGCTCTAGCATGCACTGCAGAACCACTTTTCCTGTTTTTCAAATTTTCTACAGTTCTGAGATGATGAGGAAAGCAACAACAAATAATTTGTTGTACAAAAAAAAAGAAAAGAGATGCACGATACAGTAGCAGATGTAGTGTTGGTAGGTTAGCAGTGTTCCATTATCACAATGTAGCCGTGTGTTTGCAAAATAGGAGAGACTGTTGTTCCATTAATAGGCTGACAAAATATATTTTCCACTCGTTACACAAAGCCAGTGCCAGATTACTTCATTTGTGACTTATGCATTTGATGTCAAACAACAAAATAATAAATTGTCAAATATAGGCTATTCTCTTCTAAACAAAGCTTAACAACAGTGTAACACTTGTCAAGTGAGCATCAGTCAATATGAAGCGGGAGAGAACCATTCGGTGGACTGATAGAGTGACATGAATTCGGCCGCTTATTAACACGTCTTGAGCAATGGGTTAATTTGGGTTCAGTTTCACTACATAAATGAAAAACCAATCATAGTAATATATCGCAAATACAGACTTAATTACAGTAATGTCAGACAGCACCAATGACTGTAAGGTTTTAAACTCAATACGTTTTCAACTTTGCTAATAGCTTTGAGAGGAAAAATGTTAAAGCAGTTAGAAGAATAATGCCTCCTACATGGGAGCTCACTACTCTGCTTTTTCTCTGTGCAGGAGAAGCATCTGCCCTGCGAGACTATGCAGCCAACACCATGAATGAATTTTTGGGAATGTTCGGTTATGATGACCAGCAGGTAAGGGATGAGCTGACCAAGAAGATCAGCTTTGAGAAGCTCAAAGCCGCTACCTCAGACCCCTCATCCCTCAGCAGTGAGGAGGCCTCCCGGCGTGCCCGCTTCTCCAAGTACGAAGAGTACATTCGTAAGCTTAAAGCCGGTGAGACCCTTCCTTGGCCCATGCATGCTGCCCCACCCAAACCAGAAGACCTCAACCCAAAAATGGCCCAAGAAAAGAGCGCTACCATGCTCCAGACCTCTGGGTGCCTCCCAGGGGCCGAGGCACAGATCTACCCCCCCAGCCTGGACCACAAACCGTCAGGAGGACCTCAGCTGGGCACTTCTCAGCCACCAAATCCCTCTCACATGCAGAACATGGCATCCCGATCCTCCAAGTATGACTTCTTTATTCAGAAGCTGAAGATGGGTGAGAGTCTACAGCAGCAGAACGGTAACGCTTACAAGCGACCCTCCAAGTACGACCTGGAGAACGTCAAGTTTCTGCACCTCTTCAAGCCAGGTGAGGGTAACCCTGACATGGGTGGTGCCATCGCCTTTAAGACTTGCAAAGTGGGCCGCCCTTCGAAGTATGACATCAGAACCATTCAGAAGCTGATGCCAGGAAACCCAGAGGCTTCACTGATGCCCAATGTCCTTGCCTCAGCACCAGGGAACCCGGGAGCTCCTGGTGTCCCCACCCTGGGCGCAACTGGGGCCAGCATTGCACCGGGGCTCACAATGGACCAGACGGGACAAATAAGCTTCAATGCCGCTGACTACCTGAAGTCCAGCTTTTCCAAGACTGACTCCATCACCACGGGCACCGTGTCCTCCGTTAAGTAAGTCTGCTCAAACATCATTATAACTAAGAAACTAGGTTTTTAATCCTCATTAAAAAAGCATTTATAGTGAAATGTTGTTGTTTTTTCAGAATAGTTAGCCAAGAATGGGCGTGGCCAGGGAATTATAAAAAAATATATTTAATTTTATACTTTTCAATTCACCAGGATTGAATGAAAAGTTAACAAAAAGATATAGATATACACAACTTGGAGGGCAGGACCTTTGCATCTCATTGCCTCTTTAATTGGTAATTGTGAGATGTGTGTTATTGACAAAGCATATAGTGTGACATACTGCACAAGTTAATTCCACGAAAACAATGCATACCTCTTAAAAACCAGTTAATAAAAACTACAACCTGTCCATTAAAATTCCAATTTAAAGTTTATTGGTGGATAGAAAAGATCCTAAGTTCCAGTGGAACACCTTGGAGCTAATGTGAAGCTCACATACACTTAACTGCTACTGTGAGTCAGTTAGCTTAACGCAAAGGTAATTGCTACCTCCACAGCAGCCAACAGGAATGTAGTGTGAAATAGCGCATAGCGCCCAATAGATCCACGACATGATGAGTTGCGAAGGCACATGAAGTGTTTACTCGCTGTAGCACTCCGTGGAGACTGATTTAGCACAGTCATCGCAAAGTGACTGACTTCTTTCGTTTGGCTAGGGTGTAACAACTCTCCCTTTAATTACTTTGGAGCCATGACTAACCTCCCGGCGAGTCACAGGGGCCGACTCTACACTGCCTGACGAGTGCACTTTAAAGGAAGCAAACGAGGGGTTTGGGGAGCTAGCCTACAGTCGTGTGCACAACCAGTAGGAAACAGCTCCCAGAGTCTGTTTGATTGGTTTTGACCTTGTCTCTAGTTAGTCAAGACCTATCAAAGACACTGTTCAAGAGCCCTCAGGCACCTCTCCCTCAGGCTTTGGCCTTTGTCAGGTTGGGGCTCAGTGGAGCTGCAAGCTTGGCTAACTGACCCAGTCTGGTGCTTGTATACAGCGAGGAGAGGGGGTGCTAGTGAGAATGTCTGGCAGCGCATCCTCCCCTCTGGGCCAGATTAACCTCAGGTCATCCCCCGTGTGGAGCTGCTCACATGGAGCTAAATGCCATTTCTGAGAGGGAGCAAGCAGAACCAATACTGTATTATGTCACTGCTACCTCCTTTATGAAGGGAACCACATAACAGGTGGCACACCGCATTCCTCAGCACGCCTCTGTACAGGGAGGAATTCCTTTTTATTTCCTGTTTTGAACTGAATCAGCTTGAGTTCAAACTGATCAAGTCAGTCGATTAGCTCGGCCCAGATGCATTTGAAGCTGCAGTGTTGTCTTACATCGTTGTTGGAACTGAGTCCAGACCGATTGGAGACAACTTGACATCAACATTAGAGCCAAGGCCCTTAGAGATTATCAGAAAAGACCTTTTCAGAGCTTTTCTTCCACATCCCCATTATCCAGTTTTGCATATGAGCACTCACCAAAATACCCCCATAAAAGATTAATGTCCCTTTGCTCCTGTATTTTGCCTTTCATTGGTTGGGAGACCATGCATCAAAGTGTGCGCCTTCCACCCCTGATTCATCCAGCACATGAAAACGCTGTTATGCCACAAGAAAATGTATATTGATAGTCCAAAGTTTGGGAGCGGCTTGTAAGTAAATATTGTGTCAGTTTGTTTTTATTAACAACAGGCAGCCCAAGCTCACCATTAATCCTGTCTCTTTTGTGTTTGCTGTTGCATTAGGAATGGCCTGCCATCAGATAAACCCGCCAGCGACGACATCAACCTCTACCAGAAATATATTGCCAGGTATGCAAATCCCTCAATGTGCTACACCAATGAAAAAATATACCCAAAACAGAGATGAAGCTTTTTTTCTCATCCACTGAAGAGAAAGTGTGTTTTATTCAGTGATGTAACTACATCACAGACTAGCAGGAGAATGTTCTGTGTGCAGTAAATTGATTAAGAAAAGACTCCAATTTATGAGCTGAGAGGAAGTCGAAGGATGAGGGGTAATGAAAGTGAAATGGTTTGATGGTAGCTTACTGTAACTGGTTGAGTAAATGCTCATGGTGTGTATAGCACTAAAACATTGAGGAGGACATAATTCTGTGCAACTCTGTGACTGACGCAGAGAGGATATTAGCTTAGGCTTTTTCTTGAGTTCTGCCGTTTATTGTTAAACACACAAGGAACCGACTGATCTAAAAAGTCTGTCATTCACACCAACAGAGACAAAAACATCAGGGGAGGGGAGGTATCTCGCTTTTCAATGGACACAGAACAATGTCCCCCATTCCGGATTCATTTTGAGCCGACACTAGAAAGGTGATTATCATTTGTTTGTTTATTCCGTTTAAAAAGAAAGAAAAACAGCATTTGAAAAGCCAAAGTGGCTTTGGCGTTAATGATTACTTCTCCAAGCCATAACATGAAGGGCACAAATCAAAGCCTTGGCACTGACAGACACACACACATACACACACATCCTCTTCTGCACACACATACACACACACAAAACCCCTTCCTTGGACTGATTACATTTTGCAAGAAGATTTAATTAAGGAATTTTTAATGAGGCTTCTGCTGGCACTGCCAAGAACTGTTTTGATATTTGCGCTGCATAATGCATAAAATTTGTCTAAACATCTCGGCAGTTGATGCACGGGGAGGCTGCAGATAAGCCCAGATACAGTTTCAATTTCCGTGTTGGGGTTGGGAAAAAAAGAGAAAGGAAAGAAGAGGAGGGAAGAAAAAAATGGAAAAGGAGGGCTCATAAAAAGGGCAAATGTAGCACCGAGAGGGGAGGTAGAAGCGGGGGAGGGCCCTCTTTGGAGCTGGGGCTAATGAGTGCACACTAATACTAAAAACCAGCTTTGTAAACACGTTCGTACCCAATCCTTGTGAAACGAGAAAAAAATGTTCCTCATCTCCTCACCACACTACAGTTTGATGTTTTAAAGAGCTTCCCTGGTAGTGTTTAGTTGCAGTTTTTACCCTTTAAATGCTTTCATGCACCCACTATTGCCTCGGCACTTTGATCTGTGTATCTCTATTGTAACTGGAGATGCGCTGCAATCTCTGTATCGTGGCGATATTAATATTTAATCTGCTGCTGAATAGCAGCGGCCCATTAGGCCCCCTGACGCGGCAAGTGGGAATTGTCCAGAGGCAAAGTGATACAGCTGGGCAATGAGCAGAAGGGTGGGCCATAGTCTCAGGGGGCTGGGGGGGCTTTGTGTGTTCATAAGTGTTAATGTGTGTGTGTGCGTGTGTATGTATGTGAAAGAAGAGTATAGAAAATGCAAATGGTTGGGGCATATGTTGGCTTTAATGTGCGTACACACGTAGATCGACTTCTGGTTTTGTCTCTTCTAAAAGAGCCATCAAACCTTCCCAAAGCCCCCTCTACCTCCATCACCATTTTCCAGACACACACACCACACACACACACACAGTCTCACAGCCAACTTAAAAAGAGTAGTGGATATGCCGTTCAATTAGCTTAATGAACTCAGCAAAGTGATCTGTAAATGCAGCTCTGGGATAATCCTAACAAGGAAAAAACAGAAAGAGAGATGGAAAAAATATTACTTAGCCCCCTTTTCCCCCTCTCCTCTGCACTAGCAGATGGAGCTCTTGGCAGCAGCAGTGCAAATGTTTATTTGTGTGTTTTCACTGGTAATTGGAGGATTTTAACAGTCATCATCGTCAGGCTTATAATCACCACCGTAAAAGTGGCTGTACTGTAGCAAGCAGCAGCCTTTTTTTTTTTATTTAACACCAGACTAAAATCTGTTTTTGGACCCCAGACAAGAAAGTGAAAGGGTTTGGGCGAAAGGTAGACAGAGCTGTCCCTGCGTCTCAGGATATCTGACCCTTCTCTTCACAGAGTAAAACTGTGGTTAACCTGAGAGAACTGTGCATTGATTTGACAAGGGTTTTCACAGCGTTGAGAAATAAAGTAGTCATGGGGTTCCCGATCCTTGAGTGGGTGTGTGTGTGTATGCGTGTCGAGGGGAAAGGGTTTCAGTGTAATAAGTGTCTCTTACGGCTGCTTTGGAAATAAATGGAGCTAATTTGGTTGAAATTGGTGTGACAGACGGGCAAATTGTTGCAGCAGTGTGGAAAGCAGAAGTCAGTTTGAAGGTGTGAGCCGTGTTACTTTGAAGGTGAGACGAGCATAATGCCTTTGAAAACTCCTTCACCTGTTTTTCTTTTGTGCTGTTCCTGGTATTTCAAATAATTTCTCCGCTAATCATTCTTGATTTGCTGCTGATTATTTTTGAATTACACCGACATATTTCAGAGCTGCTTTGTCATTCAGCTTTTTCATCCCCGCCACTGTTCTCTGTGCGACACACTCTGATGTGTTCCCAGGTTTCAAACCAGTCTTGATGTCTTTTCATTCACTGCTCTTTGTGGCTGTTCAGATGTGTAACTGTTGAAATGTGTCCTGCAACTTTCAGGTTCTCTGGAAGTCAACACTGTGGACACGTGCACTGTGCCTACCAGTACAGAGAGCATTACCACTGCATGGACCCTGAGTGTAACTACCAGGTGAGCGTGAGTACCTTACAACTTTTTTAGCATTACTCAAATACACATTGTCCCCTATATGCTGTAAACCTCAGTGCCTCACAGTGCAGATTCTTACACAATGAGAAAAATAAAGTGCCACCCTCACTGGTTATAACTGGCGAGTGCTTAGGTTGCATTGTGTCTTCATAACAAGATGGTAACAGAGAAGAATTTGGTTGCTGTGAGTGTTTGCAGCCGGCAAGTTTGCAGGCATCTTCCAGGCACAGTTGGACTTTGACAGTTGGCCTTACATCACAAGGGTTACTTGTAAATATGCTTGAAATATGCCTCTTTTTTTTTATCTATGTGTTCTTTTTTCTAAAGACATCTGCCACTGACTGGGGGCCTGCCTTTAATCCCCTTTCACGTTATTAATCTCGTCCTGGTCCCAGGAGTTGTCATGTATGGCACAGGAAGAAGAAAAACACAAAGCAGATCATAATACAGGCCTTGTGTTTGCTGTAGCATATGGCCTGAGAGAGTTAGGCAAACACAGGAAGATTTGTCAAAGATGTCAAAAATCCATGCACAGCTAGAGCGGTGTGTGTTTTCCTTCCTTTCCTAACAATTTTCTGAATTAAGCCATCTTCAGCTGTAATCTCCTTTGTCTGCTCCTGATCAAGAGAGATTACCGCTCGATAAATATTGTTTATGTGGTGAAAAGCATTACAGATCTAAGCTTTCATTTTCTGCATGAATCCCACTTCACAGTCTGATGGGACACATTCTTGGAGGAATACAAAGGAAAATCATTTCATGTCATTATTTAGAGTGTTAGTTCAGGTTATCACGGCAATTTCCACGGTCAGGTCCACATTTCTTGTTGCTTTCGCGTTGCGTGGAAACACAGATATGCTTTGGAAGCCAGCTCTCTGGGATGTCAATACCCGGAAAAAAAGAAGCAGGCAGTGATGAGCAGCCCCTTTCGAAGCGATAACTCATGAAATGTTACATGACACACACTCCTGGAATATTATCCCACTGCCAGCCTGCGGGCTATTGGCTGAGTCTTAACATTCTCCTTTCATGGGCTTGTACATGAGGGAGAGTGTGCATCTTGCCACACTAGTGGGAATCCTAAAATAAATGTAGCAAGTGGCTCCCAACCTTCATCACCACTCAACTGAAAATGAGATCTTTTTCCCAGTCAGCTCTCTCTGTGGCCTATTTTGGACGGCTTGATGGATCGAATGTACCATGACCGCAGTTCAACTTCTCTTCCGGTTATCATCAAATACCAGAAGCCCAAAGTCCAGATCTGAGCTCAGGATTTTCCAGGAAAATCTCTCAAAAAGCAACAAATCCACAGCATTCATCAATTAGATTAAAACCCCTAATGAAGTTTTTGCTCCTGCAGGAGTCAAACATCTCAGAACTATGCAGTGGGAAACAGGCCAAGAGCAAGGAATGAATGAACAGCTGTGTGAGATCTTAGCTTTTTACTTGTGCACGAGTGGAACACATGACACAAAGCAATTACCCTACTTTGTACAGCAATTAGTTGCTTTTTAGAATAGTCCTTTCTGATGTTTTTCCCTCAACTGGAGATAAATATGGATTGAAGACAAAACTGTCTCATTGATTTGCGCTTCTCTCGTTACAGTTTCTGTAACATCAGCTTAAGCCCAATTACAGCAGATTTGGTTGCTGCGAGTCTCTGTGGAGTCACTTTTCTGTTTTCCCTTCCTGACTCCTGGGTGTGGGAGGGATTTTTAAGTTTTAATTTATTTATTTATTTTGTAATTTTAGAAGGCGGGTCTCTTAGCATATCCACTCATCATTACAGGCGAAGCCGGCACCAAGAGCAAGTGTTAATGCTTTAATTAAAAATGGAATCATATCTCAGCGAATTGAAAGGGAAAACGTTTTTTGGTTCGCTTGTTTGTTTGTTTGTTTCTGTTGTCTTCTGTTTTCCCCTGTGCATGTCTGAGAAACCATCTGCATGGAACATAATTTTTCCAGAGACAGAAACATCAGAACTGTGATCTTGCATGTCAATTGATTCATCTTAATTAAAAAAAGATACATTTTGGTGGAAGGGAAAAAATAATGTAGAGCAGTGGGTGTATGGGGAGCATACTTCATGTTCCATGTGGAAGCTTCTCCTTTGCACAGAAAGTCCCTTCGGTGCTGCCTTTGGATAGGACATAACTTTGTGATATGCAAAGTAAATCAATAACCACTGAACACGTCATGTTTATGGACATGCCGGTCCTCTCCATTGCAGCGTGCACAGCCCTCCCCAACTGCCAATTGGCTCCTGCATGTTGCAGCTGCTGCTTCCACAGAGATAAAATGACTTGTTGCTGATTCTGTGACTGGTTTAAATAAACACCAACCTGTTGCCGTACATTTTCCCCTCCCCTTTTGCAGAGGTTTACCAGTAAGCAGGATGTAATCAGGCACTACAACATGCACAAGAAGAGGGACAACTCTCTGCAGCATGGCTTCATGCGCTTCAGCCCGCTGGACGACTGCAGTGTCTACTACCATGGCTGCCACCTCAATGGAAAAAGCACCCATTACCACTGCATGCAGGTACACTACAAAGATTCACACCTCCTCCTCCACCTACACACACACCCACAGTAAACCCACAAATACGTACAATAAGTGTGCATGCACAGAAATTCACACAGACATGGAAACAGAAAAACACCTGCAAATGTGCCCACACGTGCTTAAGCATTACATTAAAATATCCCACAAATCAAGGTATGGCCATTCAAAAAAGTGAAATATATTTAATTAAATGCACATTTCAGAGCCACACAATGAACATGTCTGTTAGTAAACCAGATCTGACTCAGTCTAAAGCCTGGTTCTGTGTCCATTAAAACTTTACCTTTTTACTGCATTGACATTGTGTCAGGACAGTTTAAAACCAGAGAAGTGACAGAGCATCATGAAATAGACAATGCCGGGATCTGAGAATCCAGGCAGCTCGTAAGACAAACACAACTACAGGATGTTTAAGAGTCACACAGTTTACCTACATCTGTGGAATGGAATTAAGCTTCCACACTTTTTCCATTTACACCAAAGTGTCTTTAAAGAGCAGTTTGGCAAATCGTGTCCTTAAGTAAATAAAAGAAAATTGAAAAAGGTTGAATACACGTGAGGCTGCTTGTGCTTTCCCCCTCCTCCTCACTCTCTCGCTCCTTAATTGGCATGGATAAAATTCAGTAAGGTGTTTATATAAACTACACATTTTTCATCTTTTAGTACCAAGCAGCCAGTTGAAGATTATTCCCCCTTCTGGATTTGTTTAATTTTTTACGTCTGCTTATTTTCAATGTGTCATTGTGCGGAGAGCTTTCTCACCGACAGGGCAGCGGCGCAGTGGAGGATGGTTTGAGATATATTCTTTTTTAAACCCCTCTTACAGCGTAATTGTTATTAGGACATTTCAGCCCTTGTTTTAACAGTCCCTGAGAACATGCAGATGTTGGCATCGGCTCTCATGATTTAGGGGGGAAAAAAACAGAGTGGCATTTTTTTCATTGTTTGACTCAATATGGAGAAGTTGCCCGGTTTGTGCGGGTGAAAAGTGCCAGGGATGATATACAATTGCTGCTTTTAATTCAAACATTACCTGTTTTTTTCCCCCTCTGCTGGCTCTGAGGGCTCCTGAGTACCAGAACATTTTAAACTAAAGACAGTCATCTGCTTTCCTCTGCTCCCTCCACCACTCACATTTGTTCTCACAGTTACAGTAAGTTTGTGGTGACTGCACTGTCACACTCCAAATATGAATTTCATTTTCTAAACGGCAGCTTTGCCAGGAAGATTCAGTAGTTTCAGCTACCTGCTGTGACCACTGCTCTTTGAGTCACCTTTTTTTCTTCTTTCCAGTTGACACAAGATTGTTTCCAATTCACGCGTTTGACTTGAAAGTTGTACAGCTCTGGTGCACATTACCACAAATAAATTGTGAACGTGAGAAAACAACTTTCTTCCACACATTTCTAGGCCACTAGCATTTTGTAAACCACACTGAACTTCTCTCTCTATAGCTTGTACAGTGTATCAGATCTCTTTGCGCTGCCTTGTACAAGTTGGCTTTTTTAAAAACCATTCTTGCAAACTGAAACTTTCATGTCTGCTGTGGGCCCAGATCTCAATTTCAATTGCCATGCTTTGGTCTTTGCTTTGCAGGTGGGCTGCAGCAAGGTTTACACCAGCACCTCGGATGTCATGACGCATGAAAACTTCCACAAAAAGAACGCCCAGCTGATCAACGACGGCTTCCAGAGATTTCGTGCAACTGAGGACTGTGGCACAGTGGGGTGTCAATTCTACGGGCAGAAGACTACACACTTCCACTGCAGGTGAATATTGTCGGCCAAATGTAGTGGACCTCATTTTCATTTATAAAACCTACAGTAAGCATACAATCATTAAAACACTGAAATATACATTTAAAAAAAATTATTTTATTATCAAAGTGTATAGTGACTTACATATGAACAAACACTGACTGTATCAAAACCCAACAAATCAGCTGCAGAAAAAAAAGGCACATTCCTTGTTGAAAAATAAGTAAATGATAGGCAGCAGACAAGTGAAATCACGACTAATGGCCTCCCTGTTTCTGCGCCTACACTGTTAGAACCTTTGATCATCACCGAATCACAGTGAGAAGGAAAAAGGGAAAAAAAAAAGCATCAGGCTCTTATTTTGAAGAGCATGCACCACAGAACTATTATCAATGGACCTAGAGAATCACTCGGTTGATTCATTAAACTCCTTGGAATGTATCCCTCTGGCAAAGGTTGCAGGTGGCGACGTGTCAATGGGCGGCTGCTGTGTTACTGAACCGCCTCAGTTATCATTCAGCATTTGAATCATGTGGACCTTCTCAATGACTCCAGACTGCACTGGGGTGTTGGGAAGGCTTTGCAGCAGAGGATCATGGGAATCATGTTTTCCCTTTGTTTTCTATCCTTTTTTTCAGGCGCCCTGGATGCACATTCACCTTCAAGAACAAGTGTGATATCGAGAAGCACAAGAGCTACCACATCAAGGATGATGCCTATGCCAAAGACGGCTTCAAGAAGTTCTATAAGTATGAGGAGTGCAAGTACGAGGGTTGCGTGTACAGCAAAGCCACCAACCACTTCCACTGTATCCGCTCCGGCTGCGGCTTCACCTTTACCTCCACTAGCCAGATGACCTCCCACAAGCGCAAACACGAGCGCCGGCACATCCGCTCCTCCGGTGTCATGGGCCTCTCTTCCGCCTACCTGGTACCAAAGGACGAGCAAGAGGAATCGAGCAACGATGACCTGATGGACTTCTCGGCCATCAGCAGCAAGAACTCCAGCCTGAGTGCCTCGCCGACGACCCAGCAGTCCACCACTGTATCGCACCTGTTGGCCACGCCCACCACTGCTGTCTCCTCCTCCTCTACATCGGGCCACACCCTCAAACTTACACCTTCGCTGACCACTGCAGGCCAGCGTATGTCCAGCCTGCTGTCCCAGGCCCTGCCCAGCAACATGCCCGTGGCCCTGGCTCTTTCCAACAGTGCCCTGGCCGCCTCCAACCCGTTCTTCCCCCTCATACCCAGGCTGCCTCTCCAACCACCTCCGCCAGCTGCCAGCCTGATATCAGCTGTAACTTCTGGGGCCCACTCCATGCCCACCGACTCGCTGACCCAAGGTTGCTCCACAGTGGGTGCAGATGGAGCCATGCCCTCAACCCCAACGTCCTTTGCCACTTCCTCCATCATGGAGAAGATCTCAGCGAGCAAAGGCCTGATTTCACCCATGATGGCCAGACTGGCAGCTGCTGCCCTGAAGCCCTCCAACAACCCAGACACAGGTCAGTCTCTTCACAAATAGTCATAATTCGACATAATATATGTTCATACTTGGCCAATAACATCATGGAAAATAGTCATTAATACTCAAACAACTTACGTTTTAATAGTTTTTATGTGGTTGTTTGGCTCATATAGAAAGTATCAAGCAATCATATTAAGGCGGATTCAGCCTCTCAAATATGTAGTTTTTCTGCCTTTTCTTTATATAACTGTAATTTTAATATCTTTGTGTTTTGGACTGGTGGACAATTTAAAAACAATTATTGATAATCAATTTATCCAAAAATACCTGTTAGATTAATTCACAACACGTCCCTCTTAATACTTTCTTGTCTTAAGGCTGTTACTAAACCAGTTTAACACACATGCAAATTCTAATCCCATGAATAAATTGGTAGTCAATTGTAAAGGTTAGCTTTGCTTGTTACTCAATTTATAGACAGAGGTATTGAAATATATAACAAACAATAACCTTTTGAGCTGTGTCAGTGTCCAAACAGATTATACTGCGTGCATACTAAAAGCCACATCCTATTTTCTGTGTGTGGGCTTCACTACAGCCAGAGCACAGAGGGTGCACTCAGAGGTCATTTCTATCACTATCCCACAGTGGAGAGAAAGGCAGAAAAACCGCCGCTTTCAGGCTTAAAGGGGCATACCGGAGGCATAGTCCTCTGCTCTGGGCTTGTTATTGTGTTGATCGTTTGTTAGATACCCACAATCCATTTGGAGATAAATGCGCTGACAGGGGAGAGTAGAGCCTGTAAAAGTCTCTTATGATGTTCAGAGTGGGGGCTCCTGGGGCTTGTGTCGAACATGTTTCCTCATCATTGGTCTCTTATCTATGTCTGCGCCCGTTCCAAGCAAATGGAGGTGGAATGAAATTAAGTTCAGAAATTGCAAGAACAAAAAAAATGTTGGGTTTTTTCTTTTTTTTTCTCGTATCCTCTATGCAAACCGATAAAAAAAAAAAAAAAAAACAGAAATCGCTCAGGCAGAAATGACTCAATGCACCAGAGCTGAGAAAGAGGCTTTTTTTCACTGACACAAAAACTCAGACACACTTGCATGCATCAGCAAAGACACACTTTTTGAATTTCTAGAAACCTTCTGTTCCCACAAAAACATGTCAATATCTATTTAGCATAAACACAATTCACATAAATTTTGGAGGTAATTGCCTTGTCTATGTTTATCATATTGCTCTAAACAAAGCTTCTGAAAATGAAAATGAAGTTAAAGCATTAAATTGATAATACACTGCAGAGCACAGTCTTGCATTCAGGAGCAGTGGGGCCTCCTGTGCTGAGCCCGAGCAGGTGGGGTGCGGATTGTAAATGGGGCTGCAAGGGGGAGCGTCTCCGGATGTTGGGACTGGGAAGGATTACAATTCCTGGTGGTGTTCCTGGAGCAGGACGGGCCCTAGGAGAGAGATGGGGCAGCTGCTCCGGGGAGCTGAGCTGAGCCCAGGCTGTCAGGCTGAGCTCCACCTCTGGGCTTCCAGCAGGTAGTCTGAACACTGGGAAGGCCCCCACTGAGGGTGGGGCCTCCACAGATGGTGCCTTCACCACCCCTCTTGTTGTCTCACTGAGAGGCTGCATCTCAGATCTCTCTGCCTGATAACAAAGCTGGTTTGAGCTCCTCTGTCTCAATCACACACTTGATGGTGAAAGTTCAGTGCAGCTACAGGATGGAGGGGAAGCGCTGGTTTTGTTTCTCATATTTGCTTCATAAAATGTGTGAACAGGACATTTGGGTCTAAAATGAGGAGGAAGTGGTTTGTGCTTCTCTGTCAAAAAGGTGTGAGAAAAGGCAGTGTTTGTGGCTATTTTTCACAGTATTTATTTTTTTCATAGGGTTGTGAAACATCGCCTCTGTTGCGGTGAATTGTGCATTTTTCCTGTTTTTGCTTTCAGTATTTTTTTTTCTTTATTAATGTTCCGCTCTAATTTACCCCTAAGTGTTTTTCCCAGAGATTCAAGCATCTGAAGGGTTTACTAATTAGACACACAGTACAAATGATCTTTCACAAGCTCTGTATCTTATCCGGAGTAATTACATGGTGATACATTATTCCTGGATAATTTCCAGAAAGAAGCTGCTTTGAGTCAAACTCATTTGTTCTCCCTCTTTGGGAAGAGAATAGAAAAAAAATACTTCATGAAGTGAAACAGAATAAGAGACTTTTGCACTGCAATGCACTTTAAAAAGTCAATTTATCCTCAGATACAGTGAAGGAATGCCTTAATCTGCCTGATGATCACATGTGGATCATATAGTGAGTAGCTGCTCTTGAGATAATGTGCTCTCATTTGGTCTGAGAGTTGATTTAATTGTCAATGACAAGGCAGGATCTGTCTGGCTAGTTAATTTTGGGTGTTCTCTTATCAAGTTGGGGGGAGGGAAGCCGCGCTGGACGGTGACTTGATAAGCATTCAGTGACCTCAAACCAGACGCAAAATTGTTTGACTGCTGTTTTTCTTTAATCCCACCGTGACCCCACCTCCAGCCCCTCCAATCTCAGCCACTGTCAAACTGAACTGACACTGACACTTCCCCATCTCTGAGCTTTCAGCTGACAAGGCCCAAGACGGGCTTTTCCACTCCTATTCTGCCTGATATGTCTGTGGGTCATCTTGTGGCAGGGGGGGAACTCTGGTCGGTTTCCCCCTTACGTAGGCTGGTCTTGTTTTCTCCCCAGCAAGAAAAAGGAGAGGAGCCTCACCAGGCTGAGGGCCAAGGGCACACACTTGGTTGCCCATGACCTTGCCTGTCACTATCCCTCAGCACCAGCCCTGATTCCTAAACAACAGATTCCTCACCAAACCAATCACAGCCGCTGGTGCACTCCAGTCTTACAGTGTCTGAGAGGCTACGCCAGGGTCACCCCCTCCTGCTCACATCTTTTTTTTTAAAATAAAACACCACTTATTGTCTCCCAAAAAGCCCCGCTTTCACTGAGTAGCCCCAGGACAAATTAATATTTCAATCCCTTGGGGATCGGGGGGTGGGGCAGAATTCACCTTCCTGTCAGCGTTTTTACCCCACATTGTCCCCTGGTCTTTATTTATTTCATTTCAGCACTCCTGTCCCCGCTCACAGCATCCACTGAATACCTATTTGGAGGAGAATGTGATCGAGAGGTCATGCTATTTGAACCAATCTGATTGGCTGTCAGCTCCAATCTGACCGACATAGCACCCCTGTTCCTTGTGGGTACGCTCAGTGGCATTGGCTGCCGTCCGTTGTCAGGCCAACGAGCAGCCTGGGAAGGTGGGAAGGGAGGGGGGTGGCCAATCTGAGACTGCCACTTTCCCTCAGCATTAGCATCTCACTTAATGACCAGTTAAGAGGCAGCCTGGCAAATGAGTTGTGACAAGTGCTGCAGAAAAAGGAGTCTTTTTCCCTCATATCTCCCGCCTCTCAATCACCATTTAAAAGGCTTGACGGCCTGACATAATTTCGCAATAATTATCACTCGGAGTATTCTTTTCGGGCCAGGACAGAAGTCAGATTGGATCTCGTCATAGGCTAATAATGCTGACCAACAATAACTTTGTTGTCACTTCTCTCATCTGCGTCTCTGCCTTGATCCTCAGGGAATGGGCAGTCGGCTTCAGTCAGCCAGTACAATCTGGTTCAAGTGAAGCAGGAGCCAATGGACATCATCTCTGGGGCTTCCCAGGAGTCCGCGCAGGAGCACAGCCTGGACCTGAGCAAGAAAGACCCCAGGTACATAGAGGGTTAATGCTGTATGGAAAATGCTGTAAATTCACCTACTATATTCACAAAATAAATCAACAAGGAAATAAGGTTTCTCTGATTGATAGATGATTTCTACAGTCTTGGCAGCCAGGGTTATATTTGCAATTATTTATCAAAAATATCTCATTTATATACATGGGCATACAATTATAAAGCCCTCAACATATTTCTCCATTTTGGTGTGAGAAGGATGTTTGTATAAACCGTCAACTCCAATCTTCCCTCCAACTCACAGTAGATCTTATTTCTTAAGAAGACAGCATTTTTCTTCTTCATTATACAGGCACACCTTGCGTGATAAATAGTAATATTTACTGTTCTCATGCAAATCTTGACTAAACATTGTTCATTTTCCTTGTTCCAGTAATGAATCAAACGGACACCCTGTACCAGGGAATACATCTCTTTTATCCTCGCTTATGAATAAGGTAAGATCCATCCATCAAACGCCTTTCATCCCAAGACAAATTAGCGGGACACGGAGGGGCCTGTTTGTTTTTTAATGTTTCACCGCTAATAAGATGAGTTTGTATCATTTAAATTTTCCAGCCATTTTTCATACAGTGTAATTTTCACTGCACCTCTCACAAATTAATATAATGAAGCAGTAGCTGGGTGCCATGCCAGATATATAGAGATGTTTGTTTTTTGATGAGCTGTTTTGAACTCGCCGTCCATTTTTTCTCCTCCTTTATACTTTTTCTTCCCCCGCCTCGCTCTGCATTTATTTATAGAGTTTGTAAATTATTTGATTAAAAAGCCAGAGGAGAAAAAAAGCAAGGCGCTGCCCTCATTTTTTACAATTCTAAATGTTAGTGTATGGAAATTTCAATGTGTATTTTTTTTTTTGGTGAAGATTAAAATGGGCATCGTCTTAATCATACATCTTATCTGATTGATATAAATGTGCCAGGTTGTTTCCATCACATTGATGATGTAATGACAGATCAGCCTCCATTTTTTTCCCCCTTGCCAACTGGTCACAACCCCCCCCCTCCCCTTCACACACACAGACACACACGTCCTCTTTTTTCACCTATCCCCAGGAGAGCTTAACTTCAGAGGTGCTCTAGTCAAAGCAGTCATTAAACCCAGACAGTGGAGGAGCTTGAAGACCTGTTGTCCAACAGCTCCTCGTGTCATGTCAGCTTTTGGGGGTTTGATTCAGGCCACCACATCACATAAAAGGGTTAACAGTTGCTCCCAGAGGATGCTTGGCAAACACGCTTGGCCTGCACTCAAGCAAAAGCCTGGATGTTTGTAAATCTGGCTGTGCTTTTTTGCTTCGCCAAAACAGTTTTGTGTGTGTAAACTCTCACACTAACATATGCGAGTGCCCAGCTTACGTATGTTCCGCTAACCCAGCAGCTGCTTGTTTTTGTGCTACGTCTTTTGTAGATGACACAGTTCAACGCCATGAACCTGAAGACAGAGCTGGAGGCCGGCCAGGGCGGCAACACCTCGGAGGCAGCGCAGTATCTGAACAGAGTGCTGAAGAGGCCCCTGCCAGAAAAAGCCACTGAGATCTGGAGGACATACCTCCGCAGGTATGACACAGAGTTATTTTAGTTTGATTCATAGCGATAGCGAGAAAACAGTCAGAGTGTTGAAAAGTACTGTAAACAGAAGGCCTTTTTCTGTAAATACAATTGTTCACGTACCGCATCACTGGAAAACCCCTGAAACATAAAGAATCTGGTCTTTCAGGAATTTGAAATGACTTACAGTACAGCAAACTTAACAGCATTAACCGTCAGATCACAAGTCAAACCAGTTGCTCTGGCATTTATTCAAGAAGCCAGTAAATTGAGTCTTTTTTTCCGTGTGTGTTAAGGTTTGACACAGATGACTTCTGTGAGGCTCAGTGTGACTTCCTTCAGAAAGTGCATTTTCACTGCCTGGTAGAGGACTGTGGTGCACTCTTCAGCACTGTGGATGGGGCCATAAAACATGCTAAGTGAGTGTCACACTGCTTCATGATCCTAAAATATACCCTTTTCACATCTCTGCTTTTGGCTTTATTGATCAACATAAAAAATGAGCTTCCACCTTTTTTTATCAGCTTCCACCTCCGGGCCACCTTGAAAGTGAAGTCGGAGCCTCAGTTCGGTGAAGGCAAAGACTCCAGTGAGGGCGCCTCGCTGCAGCCTGCTGCCCCCGTCTCTATGGCCAACAACCCCTCCATGGATGTGGCACACCTCACCTCTTCTGGTGGCTACAGCTCTCCTCCTCCCTCCCTGCTGGCCTGGAAGCAGCTGACCGGCAGCATCCCTCAGATGTCGGCCTCGATGCCCAACCTGCCAGCGAACTCCCCTCTGGCCACCACCTCTCTGGAGAATGCTAAACCACAAGTCAAGCCTGGTTTCCTGCAGTTCCAGGAAAAGTAGGAGAAACATTTATTTGCTTATTACATCACAGTACAGTATGTTTATTAGACCATGTGTTGGTTAAGCTGACTTTTCCATTTTTATTCGTCCAGTGATCCCTGTTTGGCTACTGACTGCAAGTACTCAAACAAATTCCACTTCCACTGCTTGTTTGGGAATTGCAAGTATGTGTGCAAGACGTCTGGCAAGGCCGAGTCCCACTGTTTGGACCACATCAACCCCAACAACAACCTGGTCAATGTCCGTGACCAGTTTTCCTACTACTCACTCCAGTGTCTCTGTCCTAACCAGGTGAGTGCGGCTTGATAACTCAGCCAGGAGCTGAATCACCTACTGTCATCCCCCAGAGTTTTCTAAGCATGAAGTATGCTATCTATTAGACCAGTATTTGAGGTTATTTGACTCAAGGCTTTCACAACCGCCGCTCCCCGTCTTCCATCTCTGCTGAAAAAGACAGTCGACTCACCCCAGTAATGCCTGTTTATATGTCAATGATGTCATTTTGACTGCCGCATTCTCCTCTCAGAAAAGGCCAATTTAGCTGATATTACCCAATAAATCATTGTCACTTGCACAGTAAACAAGGCTGTCTGGAATAGGGCAAAAATCAGGGGAATGCTTCGCAAATGAAACCTAAATGGCAGCCCCTGCCTGCTCTCATGAGCCCGTATTTGGAAAACCGTTTAAATGAATTCATTAATGTGTCGAAATCACCCCCTCTCACAAAAAGTCC
>CAFUXE010000066.1:130993-141471 GCA_903364295.1 Serranus cabrilla | reverse complement strand
TCTTCTTGGTTGGAACAAAAACCTGCAGCCACAGCGGCCCTTTACTGGATCAGTTTGACACCCCTGGCTTAAACTATACTGAGCCGGGGATTTTTATACTCAATTACTAGTTGTTCTAAATCTATAGACCCTTTCACATTCCAAATAATGATGACATAAGTTAGCGTGCGCACGCAGTCTGGCAACAGAATTATGGCCCAGTACGATAGATTGTGAAGCTATGCAAGCGCATTAAACACCAAAGGTCACAAATGTTACCTAAACAAATGGTGACCGACTTCTGGATCCATGTGCTGTTAGTGTGTTTGTGGAGTACATTAACAAGGGGCCCAATATTTACTGGAAGCACATAAACGTAGATTGGTTGGAGAGACCAGCAAATAACATAAATAAGCTTCAAAGTCACAGATGTTTACAGCCCTGTTATCTGTGGTCATATACAGAACATAAAATACCGTAATAGCGACTCGGTTTAGACCAGGGGTGTCAAACTGATCCACTGTGGCTGCAGGTTTTTGTTCCAACCAAGCAGGAGCACAGGTGATACTGATAACTAATCAACTGAGTGAAGACAGTTCAGCTGATTGAATGATTGGATTCAGGTGTGCTTCTGCCACTCTGCCCTTTCCTGGATCAGTTTGAAACCCCTGTTCTAGATGACAAAAAAACTAATATGTCCAAAATTGGTCAAAGTGTAGTTCACCCAAAAATGCCTAAAAATGCTGTTGGGCCTGGGTAATATTATAGTATATCCAAAAATATGAAACAAGAAACACTATATTATAGTGTGTCCAAAACTGGAAAAAAATGGCATACTATATTATATTTAAAAATGTCAAAAGAAAAACACCTTATAGGATGTCCAAATGTTGATTTTTGTCAAAAGATTATCATTCTGTAAAATGCTTACAAAAGCTAGAATTGGCCCTGTTATACTCTGTGAAAACATAACACAGCATAATATGTCCAAACATGGAAAGAGCACAGGTGATCCTGATAATTAATCAACTGAGTGAAGACAGTTCAGGTGATTGATTGATTGGTTTCAGGTGTGTTTCTTCTTGGTTGGAACAAAAACCTGCAGCCCCTCTGCCCTTTACTGGATCAGTTTGACACCCCTGGTTTAGACTTTATTATGTTTTAAATGGGCGCTACAATCATCGGTCCGGTGGTAGTCAACGTCACTGTTCCGATTTAAGGAGCGACTGTTTTTACTGGTGACTTAGCTGAATGTATTGTGGCTGCTTGGAGTGACGGCAACTGTTGAAAATACAAACACGACATATAGGTGGCCTTGTAAAAGCCTTCAGTATTACTTTAATACATTTCAAATACACACTCATATGTGTCATTAGCAACACCAACCATTTACAGTTACTACAAGCAACCACAGATGCACTGGACTAAAAGTCACTGGGTCCCTTGTTACACTGAAACACCTGTTGCTATGATGGTCGTGATCCTATTTTGTAGAACTTGAGACGGCGTACAACCAGACACTGTGATGTTCCGAATGGTTTAAATTCAATGTTAAAAGCTTGCTAGCTTGACTAAATGGCTAAGGCAAAACGTCACTTCCAATGCCAACATGTGTCTGCATATTTTTTGATGATGATGGCTGTAAAAGGGTCTATTACTAGTTCCATTAAGATATATTACTGGTTTTCAGTTGTTCCTGTAACAACATTAGGCCTGAGGTTCACTCGGTTTAAGACTGTGTGAAGACCAAGAGTCCATGTCAGACAGTGACAAAGGTCTTATTATTGGTTGGTCAACTCAGAAATGACACAACATGAAACAGTCTTACTCGTTCACTTTTCCATGACATTAGTGATGCCACTACTTGACCACACAGAGTAATGATTCAATGACGAAGGGATATAATGGCTATTGGCTACCACCACATGGTAAACACCGACTGTCTCCACAGTCCATTTAACCCATTAAAGTACTACAGTAGCTGACTCCAGGATGCCTTTGGAACATCTCCACCACATTTAATTTGCTTTCTTTTTTTCATTGTTTGTCGTTTTTTTTGTGAAAGAAAAAGCAAAATAAAGATAACAAAAAGATTAAATCCTACAAAGAGACATTTTTTTTTCTCTACACGTAAATTCCAAACGAACCGAGTCCAATAGTTGTGACACTGGAAGCAATGAATACACGTTTCAGTCCTTCTCTCTCCGTGACTGATAAAAGGGGGATATGTTGGAGGTCATACATAGTGAACAGATGAAGAGGGAGGGCGGGAGGACTGGCTTCGCCTCCCACGCCTTGACAATAAAGTCTCTTTGCGACAGTCTCAGTCTCAGATTGGGAGAAGTAGGGAGAGACAGAATGATGTAAACGGCAATGCTGCCAATCCAGCACAGCTTCTTTCGTTCTGGCAGACAGCTGGCTGCCACCTCGGTCACTGGTCCTTACTGGTTCATTCTGAGAATTATCCTTCTTCCAACTGTGCCGAAACAACCTGGGTCAACATATGAGTGTCTGGGGAAGAGCTACTGTTCTGTCCTGTCAGCTTGGATGAAGAGAACTGCTGTTCGGAGCTCAGTTTACAGTTGGGAGCTCGGACTAAGCAACCAAGTCTTTGGCAGACTGTCCCATTGGTCGCCATCTGTTGTTGAACTTCATTATTCAGGGATGCTTTTAGGGAGAGACTAAAGTCTTAGACCCACTCATATACCCTATGAGCTAGTGGAAGCATTGACTTTTAAAGTGAGAGAATTAGAACCTGCAGCAGCTCTGAATTGTCCAGCATTCGAGGAAATATGCAAGTTTGCTATCAAACCCACAGTCATCGAGTCTGATACAGAGATACATCTCAGTTCTTAAACTTAATGTTGGCCTAACTCTGTAGCTCTTTGCTCACTTTGGACGGTACTGAAACCAGGAGATGCTGCTGTTAAGTCTGCATACCGCTCTAAAATTAACTATCAAGTGAAACTAAGACACATAAAATAAAGACAGCTTTTGAGCTAGGCTAACTACATCACAGGTAAGAGTACTCTGTAAAAAGCATATTAAAGTTGCACTAATCAATATTCGTATTTTACAATGGATTAAAAGGGTGGGTGATGTGAAAGGTGCCACAGAGGGGTGTAATTCTCAATTCATGGAAAATATTCATTAATGCAGCTTTAAATATACACAATGTGACCATGAAGGCCAACCATCATTTCCTGTGATGTACGATGCTAGCTAGCATAGAGCCCACTTCTAGCCAGTGTAGTGTAAAAAGCCCTAGAAGCTATTATCTACATTCGAGAGCATGGAAGGTGACCAACATACTATTCTCCCAAAACCTGATGTTTGGATGAACACCTGCTTTTCAGTAGAACTAAACACTGGGTAATGAGCAGAACTACAGACTACTAGTCACAAAAAAAGGATATTTTCCATACTCCTTAGGGTGCCCAGATGGCTTCAGTTTCCTGATCTATCTGGCTCTGCCTAAAACCAAAAATGCGTGAGTAGACTGTCATGTGGTAAGAGGGGAAATATTTGTCTGCATGAGTCGGGCATTTCAGAGAAGTGCTGTGGGGCCTTGAAGATTTGATCAGATATGAACAGCCCAGAGATGAGTACTGACGATGGAAGAGTCCTACTTGCGTATCGATCTGGTATAGAACGGTGGATCGGACTAGTGCTGGTAGGTAGCGAGTCGATCCGTAGAGATTGAAGAAACACTTCGGGGGGTCAATATGACAAAAACATGAAAAAGGAGGGGAAGATACATGTTGAGTGAGGAAGGGGATAAATAATAACAACTGTGTATGTGTTAAAGTCCCAAAGGATCCAAAAGGGGGAAAAAGCAGGCTTTGTCTGTTTGCAAGATAAGAATGTGGACGGATACAAGAGTGTTAAACCGTTCATATAGTGATGGACTGAACAGAGGAGGATGACGAAGAAGTGCCAGCTCAGCACTAGTTTTGGTATATTGGTTTTGGCTGCAGTTGGTGCATCAGTCAGGACTGAAGGGCAGGGGGGCGGACTGAGGGGCTCCACTGGGTGAGGTTGGGGGATCTCTTGTCATGCAGGGGGCAGGGAGGTTTTGTGAAGTCTTCAACTTAACTCCCATAATGCATGGTGTTGCTAGGAATGACCATAG
The DNA here is from genome assembly GCA_903364295.1 of Serranus cabrilla. Taxonomy (NCBI): domain Eukaryota; kingdom Metazoa; phylum Chordata; class Actinopteri; order Perciformes; family Serranidae; genus Serranus; species Serranus cabrilla. Next base: position 137,360 of record CAFUXE010000066.1, on the reverse strand, counting down.
GTGAGGCCATGGAGATGGCTGCCCCCCCCATGGTGAACTGGTTGGTGACAGGATAGTAAGTACCACTGCTGCTGGGACCTGACTGATTCGTAGTGGCTCCTGGAGGAACAAACAAAACAGTACATTGTGATCCATGGTCCACATATTACTAGGGATGTAACGATGCATCGTGACACGAATAAAAATCGGTACAAATGCGTGACGACTCGCACCGTTTGACAGAAAAAATGAATCGCGATGCGAGAGAAGTAGGATATATTATTTTTCTTCTTTATTTTTTAGAAATAAGTTACGTTTATCCGATTTGCGGAAGTGGAAGCTTGTGATATCAATCGCCGATGGCACAGTTCGTGTCGTATCGCCGTAACCAAAGACTCTGTTTGTTTGTTCATAAAGTCTTCCAAACACTGCAAAATGCCCAACATGTACGCCAACACTACTCTGTCTAACTCCTCGAACGGCATCTTTGTCTGTATGCCGCCAGATAGTTTATGAAGCCGTGTACCGGAAGTAGTTTAACATCGTCTTGTAGAAAGGGCTACAGCGCCATCTAACGAAGCGGAGTCAGCCAGGGCACAGACCATTATCGGATTAATGCAAAGGCATGTGAAAGCACCTAAGATTTTTTTTCCTATGAATAAAGTATCATTATATTTGGTTATAATTTGTCTGTAGCTCATTTTGATTTTAAAAAAAAAAATCGTGAGAAAATCGTATCGTGAACAAAAAATCGTGAACCATATCGAGTCGTGAGTTTAGTGTATCGTTACATCCCTACATATTACTTGTTTTGGCACTGAGGACTTTCACAAAGTCACAGATAGACGTACCCTGGACGATTCCCGTGCTCATGATGGAGCCCATCCTGGAGTGGGTGTGGTTTACAATTCCGGTGTTCACTGGGACCAAAACAGAGAGGAAAGCAAAGTTAATGGTATGTGCAGTACTACAGATGTTGGCCTGTTGATTTCTGTTGAACACAATATGTTGCGCCAGCCAATGTACTCAACCTGTTTTGGTCAAGACGACCAATCGGATGGCAGACTGACGATCTAAGACAGTTTCACATAGAAGTTCGGCTGCTGCTGAAATAACAGCTGAAACATCTGAAAAAGCTGAACCACTGTTGTAGGTTGAAATGCTAATCTCAGTATCAGCTAAAACAGAGGTCACTAACAGGCAGACCACAGTCCGGGTCCGGACCAAGGTGCCATCCTACGTGGAACCAGACCTATAATCAATAAATTATTGAAGAATTCTAGATTATGACGGGGCACTTCTTTTTTAACCAGCACAGCTTTTCTAGCCTTTACGGCCTTTACTTATCGGACCTTACAGACCAATTGCATGCGAGTTAAGCCATTCCACGTGACACTGCTCAGCCAATCAAATCTAAGTTAACAAAAGTGCGATTTTGAATACAGAGACGAGAGAAACGAGAGGTGAGTGACAGGTGGAAAGGGAAGTTAGCGATACAGTTAGATGACACGGATAGACAAGTGAGCCAGAGACAGGAAGAGAAGATAGAGAGAAACGTGTGAGCGGGAGTGGACACGGAGACACGAGTGAGCAGAAGACAAGGAGAGGACACAAGAGGCGAGTGAGCGGGAGACAAAGAGAGAAGAAAGAGAGGTAAGTGAGTAGGAGACAGAGAAAAATAATGTCTCTCTCAAAGAAGAGAAAAGTGGATAGCGAAAATAGAGCTTTCAACCCGGAATGGATGGATTCATTCATGTTCATTCTTCCCACTGGGAGCACAAAACCAGTGCGTCTCATATGTTCCGTGGCGCTCATTAAAAGTGCCGATGTAAAACGCCACTATGACACAAAACACCAAGTTTTTCATCAAGCATGTCCACTCAAGTCAGAACTGAGGCCACAGAAAGTAAGCATTCTCAGATCCCAATATGAGCAATCAACCAGGATCCTGACCCATTCATTCACTGCCCAACAACGTGCAAATGAATGTTCCCTCGGAGTTGCTTGGATTTTGGGTCAACGCAAAAAGCTAGTTACTGATGGAGGGGTTGTCAGCCCAGGATGTGCTAGCCCAGCTGTGTAGGGTTCGCTGAGTCCACTGATGTGTCTGACAATGCTCAGCTATTGCTTTATGTAAGGTTCTTCAACAAAGACAAAAATGTGTTCTATGAAGACCTTGTTAGGTGTTACTCCCCTTCAGACTAGCACAAGAGGAGAGGACATCTACCTGGCAATTAAGGAGATGTAAACAAAGTTCGGAATAGAGACGAAACAGGTGGTTTCCTGCCATGACAAGAAGAGAGAAAGGAGCTGTAGCAAGTAAGAAAGAGGACAATCCCAAACTCATCTCTTATCACTGCATAATTCGTCAATCTGTCCTGTGTACCACCCTGTCTGGTGAGCATGCTGAGGTGATGAACACAGTGATGAAAATGATCATTTTTCTCAGGGCATCCTCTTCCTATCAGCATGCATTGATTGCTCAAGGAATTCCTGAGAGAAGTTGAGGCAAACGCTGATGATCTTTTGCTCCACAACAATATGAGATGGTTCAGCAAAGGCAGGGCGTTGGAGCGCTTTTGGTCCATCAGAAGGGAAGTAGGCAGCTTTCTTAGAAGAGCTGAGAGGTCAGAAGGCAACACAGTTTTCTTTCTTTTTAAAAGATGACAAAAAGATGGATAAATGGGGCATTTTTGGTTGATATCACATCTCATCTGAATCAACTGAATCTGAAGCTACAGGGCAAGGACAATTCAGTTTGTGAACTGATGACAGATGTCCGCTCCTTTCAGAGGAAACTTGAGGTGTTCAAGGAAGACCTGCAGGGAGAATGTGAGCACTTCCCAGAAGTCCCGGAGGCAGGTTGAGGGACAGAGAGGTGCGTCTCATTTTGTTGACTTTGTTGTAAACATCAGCAAACGTTTTGACAGCTTCAGCTTTGGACAGCAGCGCACCATGTTCATTCAGAACCCATTTCTAACCACAGATGTCAGGGGGTTCTCAAAAGAAGTCACACAGCACTTCAAGTAAGTAAATGTTGGGCCTCTCCAGCTGCAACTGATCGGTCTGCAAGCAGATATGGCCCTGAAAGAGCAGATCAGTAGAACTGACCCTGTGCCACTTTCTGGCTCCAAATGGTCTCTGAGACAAGCTTTCCTCCCAGGTTTGAGGAAAGTTGCCATGTTCATCTTGACCATGTTTGGGTCCACATACAGCTGTGAGGCAGCTTTCTCCAAAATGAACATGATTAAGAGGCCGTCCACACGTACATAAACGGTCTTTTTCCTCTCCGTTTTCCCTGGCATCGTATCAGGAATATTTGCGTCCACACGGATCCGTCTCAATACGCTACTTCATATGCCAGGCCTATAGGTGGCGCTGTTTCAATTTCAGAAATTCACAAAAAAACGGAGAGGAAGAGACGGAGCATGCGCACAAAGCTTTAGCGCTGTTTACAAATCGGCAGTAGAAGAAACCATCAGTCCATCAGCCTTGTTTGCTCAGCGTGGTGGCACAGGAGCATGATAACAACCCCAGTAACCCTAATAGGCTCAATATCTTCTCCAGCAGGAACACGAGCATGTAGTCCGACATTGTTATTGATGTTGTTATGAGACGTCTCGCGGGATATAGCAGGTGGAAGGCTAAGCTCGAGGGGTGTGGCGATGACATCATCGAAACGCAGATATCCGTCTTCGCCGTCCACACGAATACGCAAGGGATGCGTTTGCGGATTTATTCACCCTGGGACCCGGTTTCAAAAAAGTTCGTTTTCGGGCTATGCGTTTACGGGATTCGTGTGGACGGTCGGCCCAAACGAAGCAAAACATATGCGTTTAAGGCAAAAAGCGTCTCCGTGTGGACGGCCTCTAAAACTAAATATTGTTCCAGGCTCACCAATGAGCACCTTCACATGTGCATGAGAATGGCCCTGACACCATTCCAGCCCAGACTTAAAGTCTTGTCTGTCTGTCTAAATTCTCTGGCCAACAGAGGGCAGCTGTTGGGTGTAGTCTGCTGATTGCCTCGTTTTAAGATGCAATTTTTTTCAAACGCTATATTATTTATTTTCTCTTTTTTATTTTTAAAAGCAGCCTTTACCTAATGAGAAAATGTACATATGTATACTTCAATGTTTAGTGAGAATAAATATTTTTGAATTGTACTTTTAATTCATTCATTCATTCATCTTCCGAAACCGCTTATCCGGGTCAACCCGGGTCACAGGGGTTGAGCTGATCCCAGCTGCATTGGGCGTAGGCGGGGTACACCCTGGACAGGACGCCAGTCTGTCACAGGGCTGACACACAGAGACAGACAGACCATTCACACTCTCATTCACTCCTACGGGCAATTTAGAGTCACCAATTAACCTGAGATGCATGTTTTTGGACTGTGGGAGGAAGCCGGAGTACCCGGAGAGAACCCACGCACACACGGGGAGAACATGGAAACTCCACACAGAAGGGCCACGGGCGAGGATCGAACCCGCAACCCTCTTGCTGTGAGGCAAGAGTGCCAACCACTACAACACCGTGTGGCCCTGTAGTTTTAATTGTACTGTTTAATTAAACAGTCAGTTGCAGATGTTGATACAACTATACAGGCTACTTCAATATATATATATCTATATATATCACACTAATTCATAATGTTTGACATTATGATGTTCCGGACCTTCGCTTGAGGAACTTTTCTCTCACTGGACCTCTTAAGATTTTAGTTGAATACCCCCGAGCTAAAAGTTAAGCCCTGAAAGCAGCTGAAGTCCTGTTCAAGTGATGTGATCAGTTGTAGTTATTTTCAGATGACATCATATCTCCCATGAGCTAGTGGAAGCATTGACCTTTAAAGTGAGAGAATTAGAACCTGCAGCAGCTCTGAATTGTCTCAGTTCAAACCCTAAATGTTGGCCTAAACTCTGTAGCTCTTTGCTCACTTTGGACACTAATGAAACCAGGAGATGCTGCCTGACATTAACTATTAAGTGTAACTAAGACACATAAAATAAAGACAGCCTTTGAGCTAGGCTAACTACATCACAGATAAAAAAAAAAATGGTGTAAAAGCATATCTAAAGTTGCACTTATCCATATTTGTATTTAACAATGGAAGTTAACATAATACTTGAACAGACAAACTCATGAATGAAGAGGAAGAAAGAATATAGTTTAAATGTCAGAAAAAGTTTAAAGAGAGAAAGCATATGTTGATAATTACATTTTTCCCACAAAAAACTGTTTTAAGTTATGAACACCATTAAGATAAAACCCATTTTAAATGTACTAATCTACACATAAACCTGTAGCTCACCTCCTGCCACTTCACCACATCATGATCATCAGTTCATTTATTCGAACACACAATCTCACACAGTAGTGGATTCAACCTTTGGTGAGAAATATTAACCAGTCAATGTTTTCATCTGTCACTTTCCCTGAAGTTCTGCCCTTTGTTTGCTACTACAACCAGGTATCATGAGATGGTGATAAGTCTATTGCTGTGATTCGTACCCAGGGGAATGAGGTTGTTGTGAGACGCCGATGGGCCGCTGCCGATGACTGTGCTGAGGTCATAAGCTGCAGGCATCCCTGGAGGGGAGAGAAACAAATCAAATCAATCAACAACTCCTAAGATGTCAACATATTCAGAGCTCTGCTCAGCAGAGGCCGAGCTGACACCGTGTGACTCGGGTTCACAGCAGCATTGGCGGTGACGATATGATGGATTTAATGTCAGAAAACACAGGAAGAAGTAGGTCTCATTTGATAGAGGGGTTCAGTTCAATATTCTGTGAAGGGATGAGATGAATGTGTCCTGCTAGGGGCATTCGTCAATGTTCTTCAATTGAAGAAAGTTTTGCGATGCATACTTTGATGTCTCTAACTGTGTTGTATTAGGTTAGCAGTTTTATTATAGTCTTTTTCAAATTAGCAAACACTTATATTTCATGTCTTTATTGATCTATTAAACATTCATAGTGCTGGTGGAAACAGGAACTGAACCCTTAGTTTTAATAACTGGTCGAACCTACTTTGGCAGCAATAACCTCAACCAAGCTCTGTCTGTAGCTGCTGTTCAGACCTGCACAATGTTCAGGACGAATTTCGAACCATTCTACCTTCCACGACTGCTTCAGCCCAGCCACATTCTTAGGATGTCTGGTGTAAGCACACTAATCTTGAGTTCATTCCACAGCATCTCTATTGGATTGGAGTAGAGACCGATATGGTTTTTTTCGGGGCCGATATGTTTTTTTTCGGGGCCGATACTGATTATTTGTAGCCAAGGGGGCCGATAAATGATATTTGGAGCCAATATTCATTTGGGGGAAAAAAAGTGAAAATATTGGCATTCAAATTTTGAATAATACAAACTCAAAACATAA
>CAFUXE010000066.1:119807-130922 GCA_903364295.1 Serranus cabrilla | reverse complement strand
CTGTGTTGTCTGAGTGTAATACTTAGTGCACTTTTAAATGTATCCATCAGCCAAGTTATAAATATCTCCGTGTTTTCCTGGATAATAAGTTGGACTGGTCCCTAAACACAGATGCTATCTACAAAAAGGGGCAGAGCGGCCTCTTTTTCTTAAGGAATCTCAGATCTTTTGACATCTGTAGTAAGATGCTGCAGATGTTTTATCAGTCTGTGGTGGCAAGTGTGCTGTTTTATGCTGCAGTCTGCTGGGGAGGAAGCCTGATCAAAAGAGCTGGATCTGTGATTGGAGTCAGGCAGGACACACAGGTGGAGAGATGCACCATGAAGATGTTGGAGACCATAATGAATTGCCTGAATCATCCGCTGCACAGCACCTTCATGGACCGGAGAGGCAGCAGTGGACGGCTCCTGTCTCTCCGCTGCAGGATGGAGAGATTTAAAAGATCTTTCGCTCCAACAGCCATCAGGCTGTACAATTATAGAGTCAATAGACTAAATGAATTTCCCCTCAGGGATAAATAAAGTTATTTTGATTGATCTGCAATAAGGGTTTGAGAACAAAAAAAGAGTTAAAAGTAAAAATTGGCAATCAATTTCTGAAGCTTCTCATGTGGCACACGCACACACGCGATTCTGTAGCCATCCCCTCAACTTACTTCTTTGCAATAAAACTGCTGCTTATGCTTATATAACGTTATTGAGCTCACAGTAATGTTACTAGTAGCTGTGAGTTGTAGAGGACAGGGGTGTTTATAACAATTTCGGGAGAGTCTGCTGCCTTAACTTACCTTAACATTGAAACACATATCTGCTCTCTGGAGGTTCCCCACTCTGTAAAACTTTTTTCTTCTCTCACTGCATGGGAGCACCGCATGGTCAGTTTTCTCTGTTGATTTGCTGTTACTGTGACTCTGTGTGTGCAGTGCATTTTTTTGGAAAGCAGTGGCTTCCTCCATGTCTCCTGACATGGACACCATGCCTGTTTAATCTTTTGCTTATGATAGATTTGTGAACACAGATGTTAACCAGTTGAAATGACTCCTTCAAGTCTTTAGCTGTTTGTATAGTTTTTTTGTTGTTGTTTTTTTTTTTTAACCACACTTTTTCCACCAGAGCCGGTTTCTGGTTCGGAGAAGCTGCTCGTGCTGGTTCGAAGTTGGTTCAACCCAGTTTGCTTTTCCACAGGCTTGAGAGCCACATCATTACGTCACTGTATACGCCTGTATACGTCTCCGCTCTCTCTGCATAATACATACATAATAACAACAACAGCAGACTACATCTTCTCCTTACAAATGTTGCTCCTAGCTTTTTGAGCCGTCACGTCTTGATTGCTATGGACAGCGATTCAATTTTTTTAACACTGAGCCCGCTAACGCTAGCCCGCTAATGCTAGCCCGCTAACGCTGGCCCGCTAATGCTAGCCCGCTAACGCTAGCTGTATCAATAACACTGGATTCAAACATATCTAATAAAATTAATACACATTTTTTCTTTGGCTGTTTTGGTCACAATAACCCCGCCCCCAGCCCCCGACGTAAGCAGTTTTCCAAGACTAGCAAAGAGTTGGTGCCGCTGTGGAACCAGTTTTCGACCGGGAACCGAACTCTGGTGGAAAAGGGGTAACTGAGCATTTTGCGTTGTGGCTTTGGAGTCAACTTGCCTGGGCGCCCACCTCTACTGAGATTAGCCAAAGTAATAAATTGTCTCCATTTGTGAAAAAGTTGTCTAACTGTGGACTGGTGAATACTTTAAGTCTTTGAGATGACTTCGTAACCCCTTCCATCTTATGCGAATCAACAACTCGTTGTAGGTTGATCTTCAGGGTACTCTTTTTTGTGAGGCATTGCGCACATAAGCAGATGGATGTTCTGAACAGCAAACTAACAAAAGTTTGTGTTTTATAGGTCAAATCTTGTTTCATTGATTGGACTACGGTCCATCTAGCACTTGTTGGAGCCATTAGCCTAAAGGTTCACTTACTTTTTCCACAAGCACTATGAATGTTTCATGGATGTGTTAAATAAAGACATGAAATATTTTGTTAATTGTTTGTGTGGTATTAAATTAGGCACATTGTGTTTGTCATCTGGGACTAGTGCAGCACGCATGTATGCAAGCACACCTACACACCAATGAACCACAACATCATAGCCACTGAGAGGCGACGTAAATCCATATTATCATTACGTTACAAGGACACCTGGGAGTTGATGGGATATATTCAGCAACAAGTGAAAATTTGGACCTTGAAGCTGATGTGTTGGAAGCAGGAAAAATGTGGCAAGGGTTAGGATCCGAGTGACTGTGACGTTTGGGACGATTGTAAAGTCAGTTGGCTGTAGGCCAATCACAGCTCCAGACATTGACACCGTCCTCAAAAAATGTCTCTGCTAGGTTTGTTGAGCTTGTAAATGCTGTTGCTGATCTGTTAGAAAGATGTATTATTCCACAGCCCTGAAATGAGAACTGGAAAATACACAGATATCCTGACCTTATATTTCCATGCTTCAACAGAATACAGGTGTACCCCGTATACACACGGAGGACTGGATGTTTGTGTGTTCACCTGATACAGCCATCCCCTGACTCATGCTGTAGGCCGACCCCGTGTTCCACATGTTCTCGGACGGGGAGGTGTAGTGTGAGCCAGGAGGGGGGTTGGGGGTGGTGCCTGTGTACCTGCAAATACACACACACATTTAATCCTGCACAGACACACAGCGCTCCCCATATCACATATCAAATGGGGCCATCCAGATCCAGGTGTGTTACTGAGACAAACTCACCTGAAAAAGGGGTTCTTCAAGTCCAGGAGGTTGCTGGACTTTGATCCTGTCTGGTCCACCTGGGCAACAATACTGATGTCGTAGCTTTGTCTGTTGAGAGGGAAATCAGTTGACTTATTAGAACAAATCACATATTTTTGGTTTCCAAGCATGTGACCTGGTTATACAGACAAGTGCCCTTGAGCCTTAAAGGAGTTTTTTTTTATGTGAAAAACACACACTCTCTTTCAAAGTTTATGTTCAGGAGATGGCTACTCACATGTCTGTACAGTAAAAAATAAAGCAGCAGCAAGCAGCAAGTTAGCTTGGCTTAGCACAAAGAATGGAGACAGCTAGCCTTTGTCTGAAGGTAACAAAATTCACCTTTCAGCTCCTCTAAAGCTAATTAACAAATATGTGCTTTGGCAGTTTGTGTACAATACGCAATGGCAGTATGTGTACAGTAAGCAGCAGCAGTTTGTGTAAAGTAAGCTGTGGCGGTATGTGTACAGCAATCGACGGCAGTTTGTGTACAGGAAGCGGCAGCTGTACGTGTACAGTAAGTGGCGGCAGTATGTGTACAATAAGCAGCATTAAAGACAATGGCGGAAGAACTGATTGTTGTGTTGTTTGTCCCTGTAGAGACTCTACATTCTCAACCGAAGTTGTTCTGCATTTTACTTAAAATGACTAGATTAATGTTGGACTCAAGTGAGAGGCCAGTTACCAGTGATTTGGTCCACTTCCTTTCTTATTACCCAAGTGTTGGTTTCATGAATAACGCAAGTTGCATATTTTCCATCTTGCTGGCTACGCAGGTTAACGATGATCCGACTCAAACAGTCCCGTCATTTTAATACCTGTGTTACCACCTCCAAAGCTGGTACAGAATCAGGATCACTTGCACCAAATATCTTGCTAAGAGTGGAACAGACATGATATGTACTTGTATCTGACATGATTTGTAATTCTAGCGTTAGGCGTGGGCTCTGCGCACAACACAGGACCATTTTGACCAATCAAAGGAGCTCGTTTGAGAGGGATTTGGCAGGCCAATGTTGTGCCGAGTTGTGTCTGCCCGCCAAGATCTGCATGCACCTTGCGGGAGCACGCAGTGCGAATCAAAACTACTAGACATTGGCCCTCATTTACGAAACGAGCGTAGAAACGAGCGTAGAAACGAGCGTAGAAACGAGCGTAGAAACTAGCGTAGAAACTAGCGTAGAAACTAGCGCAGATCGGGGTGTTTATATCATCTTATGACAGTCCATGTGTGATTCATGAAACGTTTGTATCAAGCCAATCACAGCGTACGAATGATCGATTCCCTGCGGCGGCTGGAATCGGTCGTCATTTAAATGTCACGCACTAATATATACAGCCTCACCCCGAGAGTTTACGACACCGAAGGACACATTACGGCCAAAATGAGAGTTTTCTTCTTCTTTTTTCTCACCTTTATTAGCAAAGTGCACAGTCATAGATAACAACAAATAGGAGCGAAATCATGATCGAAATAGGTATTTCAAGCAGGTAGAGACATGCGCAGCGACGGAGGTTTATTGGTTGAAGGACATAAACAATGTTTTAAAGTAAGTTTTCCAAAAGAAGAGGAAAGAAATTAAAACGCTGACGTCCAACAGCGTCAACAGAACCAACTGGATTTGTTTGACAGCCTAAAAAGTTTACTCAAAGGAAATCAGTGCAGCGGTCAGCAGAGCAGCAGCGGACAAATCAAACTCCCGGAGAGGTTGGAATAATTCATTTATACATCCGCGATATTTATAGCCTAGCAGACTCTTGCGTAGAAATTATCGTAAGACCACTTTTTCGCCGTAGGCACATTTCGTAAATGAGGGCCATTGTGATAATTTCTACGGTAAAGTCTGAATTAAAAACCATGTACTGCTCTTTGTGGGCTTCGGTGTTGGCATATAATCTGCTGTCCATAGTTTATTCAAGTTAAGACAGCATCCACCCCTAACGCTACATTTACAAATCATGTCTGCTCCTCTCTAAGTAAGATATTTATAGTCAAAGTAATTTGCGTCTTTGTGAAAGAAGAAAAAACAGCATTTGTGACTCAAAGCGGCAGATTCAAGCTGTTGTACCTGTTGACTTGCATTTGTACCATAAATATTTCCAAGAAAATATATATACATTTGTGAGAAAATTATCTACAGGTGTGCAACTCTCATTTTACACAATCACATGCTGATTTGCAGATGTGCAAACTTTGTCCATGACTTCACATTATTTGATATGGGTGTGTAAATGTGTTTTGTACCATTTTTGCTGCAAAAAATGTCAGTTCATGACTTGATAATTTGTGACTCACTGAATAGGATTTGTACACCTGTGATTAAGTATTTGAGAAGGTGTAACTGCAGTTTTGCGTTTGTGGGAGAGGGGGGGGGGAAATCGATAAATTTGCAGCTCCTGAAGCATTTTTCTCTGCGACTACAAATGTCCTGTTACACATTTGACTCTTTTCTACAACTACAAATTAGGTATGCACCAAATTTACATCCATAATGGACAAGCATACAACAGGTTTTGTCTGTCTGGTTTTTGTCAGTGGCATAATAATGCAAAAGACCAAAGTCTTACTCTGGCATTGCCAAGGCATTTGTGAAAAGACAAATGTATTGTGTGTGTGTGTGTGAACAGTGAAATTTGGTGCCTCAGCCCTTAATACCCTACAGGCTATACCAGTCAGTGTCAAAGAGCTTTTAGTTTCCTACTAATTTTAAGTTCACTGTGTCTGGAGAAATGTAAGTCAGCGTGACGTCTGAAACAAATGTTTTTTGAATGACCAAGGGGCACTTTTATGAAACCAAGTAATAGTTGGACCAACATGCTACAGTGGAATGCATTCAGATGGATCATACCTCTTGTTGGCCACCAGCATGGCGGTGCCGGACAGCGTATCTCCAGCCTTGGTGAAGAGAGGAGACTGCAGCAGACAGCGCACCTGGTACCAATGGGTGAGAGGCTCTGTTGGCGCTGTGGACAGCCATACGGTCATCCTGCACAGAGATGGTTGGAGGTTAACTAATTCAACACACTCCAAGTGGGGGCATCATGTATCTCTGAATGACTGGCCGACTTACACTGATCCCATAAATGCCACATCAAACCAGAAAGCTAGGCCGTGCACAAGTCCTGAGTGCATCATGTGGAACTTAAAGGGAATCTCTATCCTGGATCACAAAACAAAGGCATGGAGAGAGACATGTCAAGTAATCAGATAAAACAGTTTTTTGTTTAGTTAAAGAGGTCGATTTGAGGGGTGACACCGTTGCCAACCAATACTGTCACCTCACGAGGTGTCTTTTTTTTAAACATTTCAAAACTTACCAATGAAACCAGACACCTCCCACTATTGGCTCAAAATGTATGTGCGTCTATGTTGGAACTACTGGAACATCTGAATCCTGTTTTTCTGTCAAGCTTTAAGCCTCCCTAATTCTTATTGTGGCCTGAGGGCACCGAGGTCACAACAAGTTCACCAAACTTAATCTCCCTTATCCTTCAATACATAAACATAATTACCTAACCATGCATCGACAGTAGTCATAATTTAGATCAGGGGTGTCAAACTGATCCAGTAAAGGGCCGAGGGGCTGCAGGTTTTTGTTCCAACCAAGAAGAAACACACCTGAATCCAATCATCAATCACCTGAACTGTCTTCACTCAGCTGATTAATTATCAGGATCACCTGTGCTCTTGCCATGTTTGGACATATTATGCTGTATTATGTTTTCACAGAGTATAACAGGGCCAATTCTAGCTTTTGTAAGCATTTTACAGAATGATAGTTTTTTAGACAAAAATCAACATTTGGACATCCTATAATAAGGTGTTTTTCTTTTGACATTTTTAAATATAATATATTATGCCATTTTTTTTTCTTCCAGTTTTGGACACACTATAATATAGTGTTTCTTATATCATATTTTTGGATACTATACTATTACCCAGGTCCAACAGCATTTTTAGGCACTATAATTTGTTTTTTTTGTCATCTAGAACAGGGGTTTCAAACTGATCCAGGAAAGGGCAGAGTGGCAGAAGCACACCTGAATCCAATCATTCAATCAGCTGAACTGTCTTCACTCAGTTGATTAGTTATCAGTATCACCTGTGCTCCTGCTTGGTTGGAACAAAAACCTGCAGCCACTCGGCCCTTTACTGGATCAGTTTGACACCCCTGATTTAGAGAAACCTAGAGGGGGGGGGGGTTGTGATACAAAGGTTAGCCCCCTCCTTCTTCCTTTGTGTGCGTGATGTCAGCGTGTTGCGCCACATTAAAAGTAGTTAGAGCTAAAAATACCATGCTTTGATCTGTAAAAATTAAACAATTTCTCAGGGCGGAGGAAATAAATTTTTTGTAATCGAGGTACTTATTTCAGCCCTAGTCATATACATTTATTATACCCGTCAACAGCTCACACACACACCTGTACAGATCCTCTTCTTTGGCCTCCAGGAAGTTCACTGTGTATTTGACTGACTTGGCCATCAGAATACGGATATCAAATGTGTCCTGTGGAGGAAAACACAACTCAAATCTAACACCATCAACCAACCACTGTACAGAAAAATCTGTATGTATGTGTGTGCGTCTGTGTGCAGGGGATTAACATACCACAATTGGCTGCCGGAAATACTCGTCCACTGCTGCTCCCCGCAGGGCAGAGAGGTCTACACCATGGAAGGAGGGCTGGTACCTGAGGGCACATGTCATTTATAACTAGCACCACTTTGTGTGTGTGTGTTTCCGCACCTGAATAAACATCCTCTGGCTGGATTCGTAAACAGATATGAAGTGAAGTCTGCCATCTCTGATTGCCTTGTTGTTAACATGTAAGCAGATCACTCTGTTACAGTGTGAAATTACCTGAGCCTATACGTATGGCTGAAAATGTGGCATCTGTTTGATAAAGGGTTTTTATAATTCTTGTTTATTAAAAGTTTCAGATATATCTTTGAGATTGTCACATGCCACAGAATCCCCTCATTCCACAGGAAACATTGTGAAGCTGACTCTACTTTAATAACTCTTATTGTGGCGAAAAACGATTGAGGAAGCGTTATCAAAGATAGGCCCACTTTTATTTTATACAGACTATTTTATTTCCTATTTTCATTTGCTGCAATGGTTTATTTTCAAAAAGGGAAGAAGGCCCTTCTTTGCCTATTATTTTAATGAAAATACATTCCACATCTGCTTTGACTTGTACAAAATACCAAGATATTATCATGTATTTAAAATACCAAGATGACAATTGAATTGATCTTAAGACAGCAAGTGTCATTTACTTCAAGTTAAATTTGAATGAAAACAGAATGCATCAAATTCAAAATTAGTGTAGATACCTTTAATGTAGGTCAGAAAGGACATTTAACTAATTGCATTCTGTGTTTTTATTTTTTTTTATTCAGTGTCCCAACTTCACAGCATTGTGGTCTGCCACGACATAAATCTGACGGCATGATTTTTAATACAGAGATACAAACACTTTTTTTCGGCAGTAAAAGTAATCAAAGCTAAGCAGACGACTGATAAGCCGGGGCACAGCAGAGTAGCCGATAGTTGTTGAGAAATTTCTCCAAAAATCACAAATGTTTACCTAGGATACTAGGGTTGGGCTGGTGTAAAAAATGTGTGAACCAGTTTGAAACAAGGCAATCAGAGATGGCAGACTTCACCCCACAGCGCCCTCTGTTGAGGATGTATATGCAGGGGAAACACAGACAGACAGACAGGCAGACACCGCCGCCCAAAACAATACTTCACTCCCACTCCGTGGGATGAAGTAACAAAACCAAAAAAAACTGCACTGGACAGGTATACTGAATTTAACCACCAGGTGTCACACTTGACTCGTGAATTGTTAGCTATAATGCAGAAGAAGAAGAAGCCGAGAGTGAAGCTGCATTAGCGCTGGACAACTGACAGTGGGCAAAGATTTTAACTCTGCCACATCCCACTTATCCGCCCATAAACCATGAACTTGAAAATAAAAAGAGGTCTTGCAATGGCCAGTACCAACGGGGGGGAATTATTACAGCAAGAAATTATAATAATGTACACATAGGCACCTTAATATGTATTGTAGGACAGACTTGAAAAATTGTGAACCTGTCCTTTAGGTCAGTGATTCTCAACTGGTGGGTCGGGACCCAAAAGTGGGTCGCGGACCCGTTTTCAGTGGGTCGTGGGCCTTTACCTGGGCAAAAAAATCCTGTGGTTTTATTTTGAAGGGGATTTTTTTAATGCTGTCTATTCACTCTGTTTGTTTTCATGTCTTTTCTGGAAATTTTGTGTCTTTTTTTAGGGTTTTTGTGCCTTTTTCTGTCATTTCACATCTTTTTCTGATCATTTTGTGTCTTTTTTGGAAATCGTGTGCCTTTTTTTGGAAAAAAGTGTCTTCTTTGGTAACTTTGTGTCTTTTTCATGGTAATTTTGTGTCATTTTTTGGTCATGTTGTGTCTTTTTGTTCAACAATTTAGAAGTTGAACATTTTCCTTGTTTTGGGACTGGTCTTGTCATGACGGGATGATGGTGGGTCCCAAAGCCAGACCAGTTGAGAACCTCTGCTTTAGGTTATACAAAGTCCCAGGTAACAGGTTAACTTCCTGCAGTCGAAATATTACATTTATTTTGGGTGCTGTGCAATTCAACTGTGGCCCCTCCATTCCCACCATCCCTTCCAGCCTCTTCCCCCTCCTCACTCACCAGAAGTTGGCCTTGGTGAACTGCTCCATGTAGAGCTGCTCATCTGTGAAGGGGGCCAAGTGGACGTCCCCAATAGTTGGGAACATTTTACCTGAAACACACAAACATGGAGGCAAATCAAAAACCAGACTTACGAGCTGGCATTCAGTTTACAACACAGAATGAGATCCGTAATTTTGAAACATTAACACATGGACTCCTATATATTCTATTTGGTATGATGCCCGCCCACTAACAGGCTTTGCTATTGGTATACCCTTACAAAATCTCAACTGGACACCTGAAAAATAAAAATATTTGGATTCACCGCCCAAGTTGGGGGACACCAAACCCATGGCACCTGCCCAACAAAAGGCCCCTGTGCATGTGTCGTTTCATCTCTATTTTTCACTTTGAGAACACATTGCTGTAGAATTTGCTAAATATAAAGGCTTGCAGAAGCTTATTTTCATCATGTCTGTTACCAAACCTTGTGCTAACTATGCCTTGCCTGTGCTGATGCTGAATTCCCCTTAATTATTTGCTGTCAGTATATGGGGCAGCAGCATCAGGCTAAAGGCCTCCTCCCGGAATAGTGCGACCGGCTGCAAGTACTGGGCCAACTATGATTGGTAGAATGGTCTTTGTATTTACAAAAAGAAAGACCCTGCCAAGAGGCGCAACTTGTGAACGTATGCTTAAGGGGCGGAGAAAACAAAGAATAAAGAGGAAGAGGATAAAAAATGCCATGATAAAGGTATGTTTGTATGTCTTGGTAATAGGGTTTTGCAAAAAGATTTGTGTAGCTGTTAATAGAAAATTAGCTAGCTAGTTAAAAACTAGAGAAAACAAGAGAAATGTACCTTTTAACTGGCCCGATTAATAGCTCAAAGTGTATTTGTGCAAAACTGAGCTTGACTTTTAGTTAGCATTTTTTTGGCTTCACTACATGGTGGAGCCATGGCCGGGATTACTGCGCCAAGTGAAGTGATGTAAAATGAAAAGAGGAGGGGCCCCAGTACTGATCTATGTGGTACTCCAGTGGATAGGTTTTGCAGTTTGGACACTTCTCCCTTCCACGTATCTTGGAAGAGAGAAATGATAAAGATCTCCCCGAGAGCTGGGACTTGAACTAGTGGAGGGCAGATCCTGAGATCCCAAGCTCAGTCAGTATAGAAAGGAGGATTTGATGGTAAATAGTTTCAAAGGCCGCAGACAGGTCCAGCAGCAAGAGAACTGATGATTGACCAACAGATCAAGCAATACATAGTGATTCTGTTACAGACAGGAGTGCCGTCTCCGTCGAGTGAAAACAAATCCAAAATTCTAATGCATCGAGACAACGATAATCATATAGCCTCAAATGCAACCCGGATTCCAAAAAAAGTATGGACACTGTACAAATTATAAACAAAACAATTTTAGTAAACATATAAACTCATTCTGAAATGATGTATTGTGTTTTTGTATGTTTTACGCAACTTCTTTTGGAATCATGGTTGGAAATTGGTCATACTCTGCCTTGTCATGTTAACCAATCAAATGTTATCTAAAACAGCTGGCAGAAATACAGTGCTTTCACCCCAGATCCTATTATTTCACATATTTTTCCCCATAACCTCC
>CAFUXE010000066.1:44286-67816 GCA_903364295.1 Serranus cabrilla | reverse complement strand
CGGCCCTCCCTGGAAGCTAAGCTGTTATTCTTTATTAGGATTTCCTATTATAAGCCAGAGAGGGCAGTGCTGCACCGCAGTGAATCCAGCATTGACAGGCTGTAATAATTCAACACACATTCAATCTTTCCTCACAGTCTCTCTCCATATACTGTTAAAATGAGTTCACAAAAAAAAATCCATATTAATCCATATTTACATTTCAACCGCAACCATGAGTGAGTTCAGTTAGCCCTGCCATTCTACTGAGCTATCTATAGATAGACTTGTATGTAGACATGGTTAGCATGCACACATCAGTAAAAGAATAACCTGAAAGTCAATGATTGATACAAAACTTTATTCTCACAATATCAAAATTGACAGACCCACAGAGATTTGTAGATTAAAAGGAATTTAAGAATGAAAACAATGGTAAATATAGTGACTCGTGTTGGCCGGTCATTATATTGTAGTATTTTCTTTGTGATGGTGCTGAGCAGCAGCACTGGGTATGTTAAATATTGACACACATGACGAAGAGTTAAACAAAAACGTAAGAGCAAAAAAGGAGATGAGGGAATACGTCATTTTGCATTGAATCCTGGCAGCAACAATTATACAAAAAAACAAAAAAAAAACAATTTATGCACTGAAGGAATTTCTTGAATGATAAAACTGTTAAACTTCCAACTTCCTGCATATTAAAAAAGAGGGGGGGGAAAAGATACAACTCCTTCCAGGTACTTCTAAAACTAAATGACATTGTTCATCATGGAAAAAATACTACGAGAGTTTGAAGTGTTGTATGTACAGACAGTGAAATGAGAGAGAAATTGAGAGCAGGTGGAGAAGTGACGACAGTCATGGGGGGGCCAGTGTCCCATCTCACCCCCGACACCCTTCGCAGCGACTGCTCAGTCAAGTCTCGAGCAGTACAGAAAAAAAAATCCAGCTCTTCCAGCTCGAGCTGTCTAAACTGCTCTGAGTTCACACTTACAGGGATGGAGGGCGGCCCCTGCTGCTGTGAAAATGGAACCGGAGATTTCCACACACGTCATGGCTGTCTGCTTCAACGCTTCACAGGAAATAGTCGGCCACCGGCTTCTTGGAGGGGATGCCTCTGGTCTCCTGTGGCGCTGCCTCAAATATGATGAACTCCCGCTGTAGATGTTCATCCAGCTCCAAGATGGCCGCCACGTTTCCACATCTGATTGTACACAAGGAGAGAGACCGAAAAGCTGGTTATCGCATTTAAAAAAACGTGACCTTCTTGACCTGGTCTTGTAAGAGCGAACCCTCAATGTGAAGTCAAGTAAGCCTCGTGTGTATTTAAAGTACCGTATTTTCCGGACTAAAAGTCGCAGTTTTTTTCGTAGTTTGGCCGGGGGTGCGACTTATACTCTGGAGCGACTTATGTGTGAAATTATTAACGCATTATTACCGGTATATCATTCCACATGTTATTTTCACGCTAAACCGCAAGAGGGCGCTCTAGGCCTGTGTTGACGGTGAGTCTGACGTAAGCGACGTAGAAGAGGAAGCGCCGCATCTTCTACCTCCGGAGTTAGCGGAGTTGTTTAAAAGTGAAACCGAGGATGAAGATTTCATTGGATTTTAGTTATTTGGAGTGACACGGATGGTTTGGTAAACTTCTTAGCATGTTATTTATGCTATAGTTATCTGAATAACTCTTAATATGTTATGTTAACATACCAGGCACGTTCTCAGTTGTGTCATGTAACGTAAGCATACCGTACAGTTATTCAGCCTGTTGTTGCCTCTATTCTATTTTTATTTTAAATTGCCTTTCAAGATGACATGTCTGTTCTTGGTGTTGGATTTTTATCAAATAAATTTCCCCCAAAAATGCGACTTATACTCCAGTGCGACTTATATATGTTTTTTTCCTTCTTTATTATGCATTTTATGGCTGGTGCGACTTACAGTGCGGAAAATACGGTAAAGTAAAGAATAACATTTTCAATATATAATCCTACTAAATATTTACGGTGTCAATACTGCGTCCTCTGCTCTTTCTTCTCTCGGACAAATAATTAAGGGCAGTCCGTCTGTCTGAATTTGATGTCTAAGAAAGTAGCCTTCTGAGTACCTTTGCAGTCATATTGATGCTAAACGTATACACAACCCCCATACAAAAGATGAATTTCCATTTAATGTAGTAAGGAAATTTTACTTTGAAACTGTGAGGATGCCAAAATAATCCTGAGTCTTTGTTATCTTGTGCTAATTAACCAGTACCGTATTTTCCGGAGTACAAGTCGCACCAGCCATAAAATGCATAATAAAGAAGGAAAAAACATATATAAGTCGCACTGGAGTATAAGTCGCATTTTTGGGGGAAATTTATTTGATAAAATCCAACACCAAGAACAGACATGTCATCTTGAAAGGCAATTTAAAATAAAAATAGAATAGAGGCAACAACAGGCTGAATAATTGTACGGTATGCTTACGTTACATGACACAACTGAGAACGTGCCTGGTATGTTAACGTAACATATTAAGAGTTATTCAGATAACTATAGCATAAATAACACGCTAAGAAGTTTACCAAACCATCCGTGTCACTCCAAATAACTAAAATCCAATGAAATCTTCATCTTCGGTTTCACTTTTAAACAACTCCGCTAACGGAGGTAGAAGATGCGGCGCTTCTTCTTCTACGTCGCTTACGTCAGACTCATCGTCAACACAGGCCTAGAGCGCCCTCTTGCGGTTTAGTGTGAAAATAACGTGTGAAATGATATACCGGTAATAATGTGTTAATAATTTCACACATAAGTCGCTCCAGAGTATAAATCGCACCCCCGGCCAAACTATGAAAAAAACTGCGACTTACAGTCCGGAAAATACGGTAGTAAGGAAATTTTACTTTGAAACTGTGAGGATGCCAAAATAATCTTGAGTCTTAAACAGGAACTATGCGAGTTTGACTTCATCAACACACCTGTAGCAGTAGTTCGGTGCCGACCACACGGTGAGCACCGTCTCATTGAAGTGCCACTTGTAGCCCTCCATGACCAGCTGATGTGCTCGACAGATCATGTGGATGTCATTGGCAGCGTTGAACTGGGCCACCACGTCGCTCCCAAACAAGTAACCGGCACCTCTGGGACTCACCCCCCAACCTGTGGTATCTGATGAAAAAAAAAAAATTATTATAGCTGTGTATCCAATGACAACTTTCCCTACATCATGCCAACTATTTTTCCTACAACATGCGAGTAAACAACAGTGTTTAAAAAGCTTGATAGAATACTTTGTATACCTTCTGGGTCTGACCACAGGAGGTCACACATAGGGCCATCGTGGGGAACTTCCTGTTTTCTGTCAATGGTCCTGATCTGGTCCAGTGTCTGGATGGAGGGGGACAAGCCACCGTGCACACAGAAGATCTGATGGACCAAAATGAGAAGTTACTCAACCAGAAATATTAAGAGTCTCTGAGAATTTACTGTTGTCACTGCACAGTGTCTCTCACCTTGCCATCAATGATAGCAGAGAGGGAAAGGTAGTCAAAAATCTCCGTGCAGTATCTCCACACCGTGACCGAGCCGTATTTGCGGAGGCACTCGTCGTAGAAACCGTAAACCTGGGTTATTTGACGGGACTCGTGGTTTCCCCGAATCAAAGTTATCCTGTCTGGATAACGCACCTGAGAAAGCACAGCAGAAGCAAAGAGATGAAGACATGGGGGGGATTTTCATAAGGACTCCTGTGTGTCCTTCAATAAAGGGATTGGACCTCTTCAGTCATGCGTACCTTAAGAGCTAGCAGAAGAAGGAAGGTCTCCACACTGTAGAAGCCTCTGTCCACAAAGTCTCCCATAAAGAGATAATTTGTCTCTGGGACATCACCACCAACCTGGAAAGAGTCAAATTAAGTAGTGAGAAATTGGAATTCGTGCCAAATGTGGCACTCGAATGACAAAAGCTAGTTTTAAAAACTAGAAAGTGAAAATGTGAAACTGCAAAAGGCCCCATAAACAACGCAAAACTATAATAGGTAGGTCTACTTTAACGCAGACAACCTCAATGCAGATGTTGCTTTAAACCAGGGGTGCCCAAAGTGGGGCCCGCGGGCCAAAATTGGCCCGCCGGGGCGATTTTATTTGGCCCGCCAAGCATCAACACAACGGGTCTCTAATACTTTATGTATTCACCATAAAAAATAAAAGCTTTGTTATTTTCGTGATAGCTAATGTTGTTTAAAATGGATTTGCACTGATGGAGAAGAATGCAAATGTATGCTTCAACAATAATTAAATTAACTTTATTATTTACATTTATTTGTGTTTTAAAATTGCATTATTTGGCCCTCGGAGGGAAAAATGCATCAAATATAAGGGATGATAAAGCAAATATAATTAACATAATAATGTCATGACGACGGGTGTATGGCGTTGTTTATTCAGCGTACTGCACTAATTTTCAACGTGCAACTCTCCAAATTTAAAACACTACACACTGACACAGTAAAATGTGACAACTAAGTATGAAGTAGGCAGTGTGTAACAAAAAAAATAGAACTTACTCTAAACAGCTCCTTCAAGTCATAAAACTGACCATGTATATCACCACACACCTATGATGAAATAAAAAAAAAACATGATTACCACATTTTAATATACATTGTGTCAAATTATAAGCCAAACAAGAGCCAAAAAAGGAAAATGTTACTTACTGTGACAGGAGAGTCCACTCTCTGGACATTGCTTTCTTCAACCAGAATCTCTCTGAAAATACATACACAGATAAATAGGATGTGTCAACTTCCTAATTGTAACAATTTTCATGAGAAAAAAAAATAAAAACCAAGCAATCAAATGTACAGGGTTTATATTAAACCAGCTTATAAACAAAAAAGCAAATGTAGCTGGTTCCTGGTGTCATAATTTACACTAATTAAAAGAAATGTGCATGTGTGTGTGTGTGTGTGTATAATGTCATTTTTGGGAAAATAATGAAATACAGTTAGCACATTCATACGTTTAGCATTAGCATGTATACAATGAATATATTATAAATAATTACTGCCTTTATACTGTTCATTACCTGGCTTTGGCACACAGTGCCTTAACTTCATTTTCTTTAATAAGCTCACAGCGTCTGAGCTGCTCTATCTGTCGGTCCAGGTCACTGATGTCCCCCATTGTGACACACATAGGGAGTGCTGCTGCTCTTTCTCTCTCTCACACACTCCTCTGCCCAAATACCGTGCTCAGTCACAACACACTCCTGCCTCGAAAACACACTGTGCTCTTCCAACACTTGTCCGTCAGCCTCTTGTTATGAGAGTGCCCAGTGATGAACTGTAATGAGAAATAAAAGGCAAAAACCAATTCAAATAACGGTAACCGGAGAAACATGATCAGCGTTTCCCCGTTTGTTCACTTGATGTTGAGTTGCAATCTACCATTCAACGATTATGAATCATGTATTCTGAACAACGGGAAACTTGCGTTGCATAATTCATTTATTTACAAAGAATACGAATAAACAATGCACCAGAGATAATTTACGTTAACCGTTCAAGAATGTGAGGCCTATGGGCGTAACTAAAGTTAGCTAGGCTAACATTAGCACGTTAGCTTACGTCACTGCTAACGACGTCAGCGAACAACTGATTTTTGTGACAAGTTAGTAAAACCGTTGTTTTAGTAATTGTCCTGAAGGTTTTCACAAACGTCTACATACTTAATGAACAACGTCACACCCCGTGTGTAATGGAAATTGTAATGGAAATTGAAACGTATTTGGCGTTGTTAGCTGAAGAAATGCTCTACGTTAGCTGCTAAGCACGGCCATTGGAACACTGGTTAGCGCTTCACGGCTAATTTCGTGAGCAAGCTGGCTAAGGTTGGCAACACACATCAAAATTGTTTACACAACGCCGCTAACTCGATCGAATACGATTGAAAGTAATTACCGCTACATGAATGAAAGCACAACGGTGGCAAAGACACACGTATGTTTCATTCCACCGGCAACTCTTCTTCCCCCGGTAAGTAGGCACCGTACCGCCTCTGTCGGTTCAGAAGTTCTGTCGTGCTCATGAACACTGGCTACAGCTTCCGGTGTCGGGAACGCGCAATGTTTTGTTTTCAGTCCTGATCATAATGATGGTCGAATTAGTTTTGTATGAAGAAAATAAACACCACGATGTTTGTGAATGAAATTAATTATATATGAGACACAAAAAAGCGTAAGAAAAACAATTAAGATGTATATTAACCTAATAATAATGTTGGAGTTTAGGGCCACACAGTGTTGTGGTGTGGTTAGCACTATTGCCTCACAGCAAGAGGGTTACCGGCACGATCCCGGCCAGCCTCCTTCTGTGGAGTTTGCATGTTCTCCCCGTGTGCGCGTGGGTTCTCTCCGGGTACTCCGGCTTCCTCCCACAGTCCCAAAAACATGCACGGGAGCCCCGACATGTCCCGAATTGGACTGTGGAGGCAGAGAAGCATTGTGTGCCTCAATGATACACATTGACAGCTTGAAAACAGACTACGCATGCGCGAACCTCCTAAACTGTTTGCGTTCATTTCACACAGGGCAGAGGCAGAAGCATTGTGCCTCATGATTCACATACGACAGCTTTGAAAACAAGCTCTCCTGAGTAGTGGGCATTCCTTGTACCGTTAAAACAACACTTTTCACGCTTTCATTTTTATTTTGACAACAATAAATCAACAACATTTAAGAAAACTGTAACAAGCATTTTTACTAGACCAGTTGAGTGGATTCATGGAGACAATAATCAGCAGATCCGTTGTTAATAACAATAATGGCTAGATAAAATATTTAATGTTAACCTACATAAAAGACCTTCATTCATTCAACAGTACCAGTAACAGAAGAAAAATAACAACCTCCACCAACCAGATTCAGCCGAGCTCTGAGAAAACAGAAGGCACTATAACACTACCGCATGTACTGGATCTGTTACCACTACTCTTGTTACCATTACCAGTGTTCCCAGTGTTCAGCAGTCAGTACATTCTGGTTGGTGACAGTGAGAGGTTGGTTACATATCCCACTCTATCATTAGTAAAAAAAATAATCAGTAGTAAAATAAAACAAACTGGACATTTCCTGTGCTGCTTTTGCAACTTTATATTTATAAGTCATATTATAATTTATTATCGAACCACAGAAAGGATTTTATTTTGAAGTAGCTACAGGAAAAGCACTGTTTGTCACCGAGGTTAGTGCACAATTACAGTTGGTCTGCAAAGCTTCAAACATTTTTCTCTGCAGGCAAAAAAAAACTCTTGGTGCAGACTCAAAACACATTTTTTTTTTCATCTTGCCTTCCTGTTGAAAACTACTTGAGTAGCTCTCATCATGTACATGTGTTTACCAAAAACTGTGATATCTGATTAGTTTACATCAGGGGTGTCAAACTGATCCAGTAAAGGGCCGAGTGGCTGCAGGTTTTTGTTCCAACCAAGCAGGAGCACAGGTGATACTGATTACTAATCAACTGAGTGAAGACAGCTGCACGTGATTGAATGATTGGATTCAGGTGTGCTTCTTCTTGGTTGGAACAAAAACCTGCAGCCCCTCGGCCCTTTACTGGATCAGTTTGACACCCCTGGTTTACATCAATATTAGAAGTAAAGTCTCCTTTTGTCAGACAGTCTCATCTCAATTCATTTGAGATTTTTAAAATCACACAAAGAGAACACACCCAATGTCTTTCTTATTCATGGTGCTGGTCAGTGTGTGGGAAGGGTCAGAGGGAACAGAAGTACTTGTGGACGGGAAAAGCAGCGAGTCCAGCAACAGCTATGCCCAGACTGTCTCCTACACTGGCAGCAGCCATGGCAAACTCCCTCTGTCTGTCTGCAGTCTGAGGAGAGAACAAACACGTTGACATTTGAAGTTGATGACACAGATGCACCTCAGCTCAGAGCACTATTTAACTATACCATTTCTGCCTATTCAGTCCACACATACACAGCTTTTTAAAGTCCGACACAACAACTGTGCCTGATGTGATTCAACCCCTCCTGCAGGTGTTTCCTTCCTGCAGCTTTTTATGTGAAACACATGCAGGAGGTGTTGACTTTCATTGACAAAAGCTTGACAGTGATAATAAAAAGGATTTTTAAAAAAAAGAAAAAGAAAAAAGCTATGTAGAAGCAGTTGGTAAAACATAGTGGATTACAACAGCATTTGTTAAGAGTACAGAAAGCGAGTTATAGACTGCGAAAGAATTAGTGCTGTAAGCATCTACATTACCCAGGCTTTACATTGAGTAAGTGTTAACACTAGCATTAACAGCAGACAGCTTCTTTGTGGATTCCCGGAATAACCGACCAGCTGAAAGAGAATTGAACTGACGGGAGCGTACCTATGTTCCCCGGGTCCTATGTTCCCCGCTTTGTATGGGACCGGGGAACATAGGACCCTTTTTCTAAATAAGGGTCCTATGTTCCCTGATTTTCCCCAAAAGGGTCCTATGTTCCCTGATTTTCCCCAAAAGGGTCCTATGTTCCCCGATTTTCCCCAAAAGGGTCCTATGTTCCCCGCTTTGTATGGGACCGGGGGAACATAGCACCCTTTTTAAATAAAAGGGTCCTATGTTCCCCGATCTGGGAATATAGGACCCGGGGAACATAGGGATGACCCCGAACTGACCTCCTTGCTGATGAAGTAGAAGGTGTTGACATATGCAGTTCCACCCAGCAGACCCTCATAGAGGACAATAGCAAACACCAGCCAGACGCTGGGCAGGAACTGGTACCACACTGCAAACAGAAGCAGCACTGCATTCACCACCTGTGGAGGATAGAGAGCCTGCTAATGAAAGTTGTTATACAAAACATGAGGCAGATGAACTTTATCAAAAATCTGGAACACATACCTAATTCCAAAAAAGTTGTCTAAAAACATAAATTAACAAGAATGCGGTCATTTGCGAATATGTATGCAGTCATGGAAACATTTATAGGACCACCCTTGTTTTCTTCAATTTATTTTTCATTAATTTCAGAGCTGATATCTAGCCATTTTCCAAGGTTTTCTTGATAATAACCAAAATCCCTGAAGGCATTCCATGTTTTCTTTTCTATCTGTTAGTCACATGATACCCACAGGAGTTAATACTTGATTGCATAACCATTGTTTTTGATGACTGCACTGTTAGCGTCTTGGCATGCTCTCCACCAGCTTCTGATTTTGTTCTGTGGTCACAGCAGCCCATTCCTGTTACAAAAATTCAAATAAACCTGCTTTGTTTTTTGGGCTTGTTGTTCTCCATTTTAAGTTTGATGATGCTTCCACAGGCTTTCTGTTGGATTTAGATCTGGTGATTGAGCAGGCCAGGGCATGGTTCAAATGTTCTGGTTCTCCATCCAGGCTTTAACTGACCTTGCCGTGTGGCAAGGGGGGCATTGTCTTGTTGGAAAAATCCAGTCATTTGAGGCAGGAAAGAGTTTATCAGCTGATGGAAGAAGACTGTTTTCAAGAGTAGCCCTGTACGTCTTCCAACTTCCTCCTTATCAGTAAGTTGGCTGGAGTGGGCATCAATCCAAAATTGGATTCATCACCGAAGAGAACCTTAGCCCAGTCATCAATAGTCCAATCCTTGTGACCGCTAGCAAAGAGTAACCAGGTCTTCTGTACCCTGTGTGACTTTAGACAAGCTTGAAGAAGTCGGGTTTTCGAAACTGTTCTTACTGAACAAATCACATTTCTCGACAGTGCCACTAATTTTAAAGGTCCCTGGAGGTCTGATGACAATTCCTGACACAGGAATGGATGAATGCACAAAACAAGGGTGGTCTGATAATGTTTTCCATGACTGCATATTTCATTCATTCCTTTTCTGTAACCGCTTATCCGAAACCCGTGTCGCGGGGACTGGAGCCGATCCTAGCTGCATTGGGCGAGAGGCAGGGTGACTGTATATTTATTGATTTTTATTTTACTTTGATTTACATTTTACACCATGTCTGAACATTTTTGGATGTCTCCAGCTGTGGGTAACTACCTGTACCTGTTACTACTGGAGGTACGGCATCAATGGACCATATGCACGAATCATGTACAAATTCGATCCATCAATCAATCCATCAATAAATCAGACTTAATTTACATGAATAGGACTGCGAATGGCTGTTTATGTATATGTATATGTGTCTGGCCTATGATAACCTGGTGACCTGTCCAGTTTGTACCCCACCTCTCACAGAATTCAGCTGGGATTGGCTCCAGCCCCACGGGACCCAAGTACGGATAAACGGTTAAGGATAATGAATAAATGATTTATACTAAATACAGGAACTGCGATAGAACATTCAGAACCTCCCATACAGTACCTACTTACTATTGTTATTGTACACACTGCTGCTCATTTAGGGGTACTAAATTGAACTTTTAAATATATAACTTTAAGGTGGGTGTTGTTGGTGTAGTTGCCAGATGTGGATATGTGAAAACTATAACTGTACTCTTTTTTTTCACCTGTAGTAAAGAGAGTGCCCACAGGTTCCTGATCTTCACACAGCAAAGGGACGATCGAGACACTAACACACCAACTTGGTACAGCGTCTGGTACCTGAACGAACGAATGAACGAAGCACACACACGATTAACTACAGTGAAGTCTTTCTTTCACAACAATATTGTAGTGAGGTGAACTGACCAGCGATACTGTTCTGCATGGGACAAGAAAACGTTGGGGAAATACAGGAGCTCCATCTGGAAAATAAAATGTCAACATTATTCTGGGCTCAATATTATCACTTAATTAGCAAGATTTCCAGTGTTTAAATGTCGTGACCATTAAATCCTATACCTTCAGACACAAGGAAGATGACTTACCAAGCCCTGATTAATGAAGTACTCAGCGAAGTAGACCAGTCCCAGCGGAAACACAAACCTCAGCAGGCCCTAATTGTAGGAAGTGCAGTTACAGTGCGACCAGAGAAATACTCAAGTTGGAGTTAAAGAGAAGAATGCATACTTACTTTGATAACATCACGTTTCTCTGAGAAGGTGAGAGGTCCGGTGGTCCTGTCCTCTGTTACAGTGAAGAGGAGAACAGGACCTGTAATTACTCAGTAAAGTACCGCAGTTCATTCACATCACAGCCTCTTTAATCTGCCCATCCATCTAATGACAAAAAATCATGTTCACTCTATCAAACAACACTAACTTCATCATGCGTTTGTTGCATAAACTAATTAAACTTCACCTTCTCACTCCTCTTCTTGTGTCTTTCGGTTAAAAAAGTTTCAGAGGAGCCAATAGGCAGGAAAACACCAATGGGCTTTGTTCATTTTACTGCAGGTGAAATGTTGGAACGGTGGCCTCTCACTGTGTTCTGGAGAGAGTTCACAGAGAGTTTTTCAGTCCAGAACGACCGTTTGAAATCCCTTGTCACTTTGCCGCTGTATCGTCAACAAATCTCTGACAAAACCACTATGCACTGCAGCAGACAGTCAGTTAGGGACTAGCTAGTGAACATGGTGGAGCATTAACAACTAAAGAGACACATTTCTGTCAGCAGTTGATGCTGACCAAAAACAGAACTTATAGCGGAAGAATATTGGACTGACAATCAACTCCAAATAAATGATGACACTGGTTCATGTCTCCCTACGTAACAAATTATAAGATGATAATGATACTGTTTCTGCTGTCCCAATGTGGGCAAGAACAATTCAATATTGTACGTTTGAAGGAATAGTCCAATAACTTTCTAACTTTCTCTTAGTTGCCAAGCTAAGAACACAAAGCATTGTTTGGACAAGGACATTAGGGCATTCATGTTAGGAGATGTTTACTGGATGTTAATTTTGGGAGATGTTAATGTTAATGTTGGGAGATGTTTAGGAGGTTCCTCTTAGGGGATGGTAATGTTAGGAGAGGTTTAGGAGATGTTAAGAAAACAGAAGATGTTAATGTCAGGAAATGTTTAGGAGATCTTTTTGGAGACGTTAATCAGGAGACAATAATGGTTAAATTCTCCTAACATCAACATCTCCTAAACATCTCCTTACATTAACGGTTAATGTAAGGAGATGTTGAGGAGTCGTCGGTGTTAGGAAATAATTAGGAGACATTAGTGTTCGTAGACGTTCTTGTTGGAAGATGTTATTGTGTTTGGAGATGTTATTGCACTGGGTGGCGTTAATGTTAGGATATGTTGCTGTTAGGAGATGATTAGGAGATGTTATTATTAGAAGACGTTATTGTGTTAGGAGATGTTCATTTTAGAAAATGTTAAAGTTAGGATGGCCCATTGGTAAATTAATGTACAGATGCCTGGCTAATCCTTGGCCTGAATGCTTTGCAGGGCAGGTCTTGCCAAGAAGAGCAGTGGAGTTATGTGTGTGTGTGTGTGTGTGTGTGTCCATGGCATATCTCAAAAACTGTTCACCAATTGACTTTACACTTGGCTGATTTATTTTACCCCGGGGACATTCATTCATTCATTCATTCATCTTCCGAAACCGCTTATCCTGGTCAACCCGGGTCACGGGGGGCTGGAGCCGATCCCAGCTGCATTGGGCGTAGGCGGGGTACACCCTGGACAGGACGCCAGTCTGTCACAGGGCTGACACATATAGACAGACAACCATTCACACGCTCACTCACACCTACGGGCAATTTAGAGTCACCAATTGAACCTAAGTTGCATGTTTTTGGACTGTGGGAGGAAGCCGGAGTACCCGGAGAGAACCCACGCACACACGGGGAGAACATGCAAACTCCGCACAGAAGGGCCGCAGACGGGGATCGAACCCGCAACCCTCTTGCTGTGAGGCGAGAGTGCTAACCACTACACCACCGTGTGCCCCCC
The DNA here is from genome assembly GCA_903364295.1 of Serranus cabrilla. Lineage (NCBI taxonomy): Eukaryota > Metazoa > Chordata > Actinopteri > Perciformes > Serranidae > Serranus > Serranus cabrilla. The sequence goes on along the minus strand of CAFUXE010000066.1, from coordinate 54,994 downwards.
AACATTGATTAAGCCAGAGAACAAGCTTTAACATATCAGTTGAGGCTCACTGGCTGCAGCTCATGTTTAGTGGATATACTAATAATATAACCAAACTGTTCTTCACTCCCCTGAAGTCAATCAACAATAAGCAGATAGCAGACATGCACAGCAGCTCTTTCTGCACCTCAAGCAGTGTTGGTTTTCTATACTAACTTACACTAGTAAAGTTAGTATAGAAACACCAATAGCATCACTGCAAGCAAAATACCAATTTCATCATTTCATCCCTGCTCTCCTTTATAACATGTATTCTGAATGTAATGCATTTTGTTTTTATTTGCATTTTACAATCAGGGATGTACATTTACCTGACAGGGACCTTTTGTAAAATGTAAATAATAAAAACAGAATGCATCAAATTCAAATTCAAAGTTTATCAGCATTGGATCAGGGTTATAGTATGTTTACTACGGTGTTTATCTATGTAGTAGAAGGACACTTGAGTTAAATATCGTTAAGTGCTTCGGGGCCTTTTCTAAGTTACTTTGGGGTACAAAGAGTTAAAATAATAACATAACATAATGTTTTAATGTCTTAACATAATAATGAATCCATAGCTGTTTACCCTTTTAGTTGGGGCTCCAGGCAGTTCCTCACCTGCCAAATATCAAAGTCTACCCCTGGTGTTTTTTTTACGGTGTTATTCAAAGGTTTTTCTGGCTGTGAGCTGCTGTGACTTGGCTGTTCTATTTGTTGGCCCGTGTAGGTTGTTGCTCAGGACCAGAGGAAGCACAGTGTGAAGTAGTTTGGAAAAAATGGTTCTTAGTAAAGCTGCAACAGCAGTAGCTATTTGTGACCAGGTATGTTCTGATCGGGCACTGCAGTAGTCCATAATAACGCAGTGAATGGAAGCAGCTAGCGCAGCTGTATCAAAAGCAAAAGAAAAAAAAAACTGCACACTGAGCGCAAAGTGTAGAGATCAGTTTTGTAGATGTCATTTTAACTGCTACGCAGAGCTGATAACATCCAATGTATCCGTTTTCTCACGCAAACGCATTCCTTTATCTCTTCCGATGCACACAAGCACACACACTAATACATACACGCACAACACACACTCATTCTCTAACCAAAGCTGATAAAACCAACTCATATCTTTACATGGTTTGATAACTAATTTCATGTTTAAATGACATTTTTTTCACCTCGAAAGATAAATTAAAATATTGATACATGCTTTCGTTATCATACGATTACATTGGAAAAATGGACGGATTGCACAACTGCAGCTAATGTTGAACTCACTATTGCAACAGATGTGTTTTCATCCATTTCTAGAAGTCTATGTACTTTCAGTGAAATCAGTTTATTTGGCTTTTACAATTTGTCTTTGTGATATGTACCTGGGGTTGATTTGTCCTGCTCCTCTTCTTCTGATCCATCCATCAGACTCTGTCTCTCCTCTGAGCTCACAGCGGTGTATTCTGTGTCCCTGCTTGTCCGCTGAGGTAGTGAAGGGGGGCCAACCAGCAAGAAGAAATAGCTGGGAGAAGAAACAACATGGGAGCCAAAAAGTAACATCTAAATTTAAACAGGAAGTGAAACAAGACTGAAATGTGACAACTGAAAGCATGGAATTAGGTTAAAAAAAAAAGCTTTCCCTTTCTCTGACCCTTCAACCTGGAACATGCTATAGCAGAAGCTAAAACTGTCCAGCCTGGTTCCCCTCTGGGGACGTAATCAATTCTACTGTGCTTTGTAAAACAAACCATTAAAAAGTGCAATAACCATTGTCAGTGTGCCGCTCCAGGAGTACATGGAATGAATGTGTGACATGCAAAGGTCTTATGTGCGTAATATCCCAACTTTACAGAAGAAAAGAATATAATAGGCCGTCCACACGAAGACGATTTTTTCCTTAAACGCAGATGTTTTGCTTCGTTTGGGCCGACCGTCCACACGAATCCCGTAAACGCATAGCCCGAAAACGCACTTTTTTGAAACCGGGTCCCAGGGTGAATAAATCCGAAAACGCATCCCTTGCGTATTCGTGTGGACGGCGAAGACGGATATCTGCGTTTCGATGATGTCATCGCCACACCCCTCGAGCTTAGCCTTCCACCTGTTATATCCCGCGAGACGTCTCATAACAACATCAATAACAATGTCGGACTACATGCTCGTGTTCCTGCTGGAGAAGATATTGAGCCTATTAGGGTTACTGGGGTTGTTATCATGCTCCTGAGCCACCACGCTGAGCAAAAAAGGCAGATGGACATGAACTGATGGGTTCTTCTGCTGCGGATTTGTAAACAGCGCTCAAGCTTTGTGCGCATGCTCCGTCTCTTCCTCTCCGTTTTTTTGTGAATTTCTGAAATTGAAACAGCGCCACCTATAGGCCTGGCATATGAAGTAGCGTATTGAGACGGATCCGTGTGGACGCAAATATTCCTGTTCCGATACCAGGGAAAACTGAGAGGGAAAAGATCTTCGCCGTCCACACGAATACGCAAGGGATGCGTTTTTCGGATTTATTCACCCTGGGACCCGGTTTAAAAAAAGTGCGTTTTCGGGCTATGCGTTTACGGGATTCGTGTGGACGGTCGGCCCAAACGAAGCAAAACATATGCGTTTAAGGAAAAAATCGTCTCCGTGTGTACGGCCTCTAAGACCATGCTATTGTACTATTACGTATTATGTACATATATGTCAAATCCTGATATATCTCAAAAAAATCAAAATATATCTTCTTTCACACTTACCTCATCAACATAATAAACGGAACCACCAGCATGATGAGAAGAGACCTCTGGGGTGACAGACCGGCTTGGGTTAGGCCTGAGTACAGGAGGGCTCCGGCAACTCCAGCACCACCAGTACCTGAGCCCCAACCTCCCAGTACATCCCTGTCGCAGATGGGACACCAGCGTAAACAATTGAAACTAAACATGACCATATTTAATGTCCCGTACATGAGAGAGACTCGCTGTGGACACCCATCATTCAATATTGTCGTTGTCCTTCATTCTGCTGTTGAAAATTCGACAAATAAACAGTTTGTAATAACACCATTTAAGATAACGGCGTTATGTTACGACATTATTTTTTCAGTAATGTCCTGCTGTTGGAGCCAACAGCCTGTAGCTTAAACTTCAAGTACAGCAACAGGTCATGGCCTCTGCTGTCATCGGACAAAGTGATGTTAGTGAGTTTTTACCTGCTGAAGTAGACCGTGAGAGAGAGGAAGGTTAGTTCTCCAAGTCCAGAGCTCATACTGGCAAAGATCACTCCTACGGACACATAGGAAGGGAGGGACAGACACAGGTAATCAGGTAGTAGAATCACAATGAAACTTAAAGGTCCAATATTGTGAAAAACATGTTTCTTTCTGGCCTTGACATATCTTCTTTAGTCATCCTTCAGCCAACCAAACCTGAGAGGATAGAAAAATTAAGCCTCTGCATTGTTGAGCTTTGTCAGCATCTTCTCTGTTTCTGTTTTTTGAGAAATAAAGTTCATAACCTTGATTTAGAGATCCATTGGAAATGTTTAATTCTTTAATCTTCCTCCAGTCCCTGGAACTGGGAAATTAGCACAATCATTTCTCTTTTTTAACAACAATTAAGCTGTTCCCATATTATTAATTCAGTGTAAATGTTATAAGTAGGGTTTAATAACATGCATTTGATACTATTGATCATCACATCCTTCTACGTAGACTGGAGCACGAAATTGGCATTAAAGGAACCGCGCTGAACTGGTTTAATTCCTATTTATCAGATCGTTTTCAGTTTCGGTTATTATTCACCTTATATATGCTGCCTTTAGGAGAAATTATTTGGAAACACTGCATAAACTTTCATTGTTATGCAGATGATACCCAATTATACTTATCAATGAAGCCAGAAGAAACTAACCAGCTAACTAAACTCCAAGCATGTCTCAAGGACATTAAGAACTGGATGACCTGCAATTTTCAGCTATTAAACTCAGATAAAACTCAGATAAGAATGCCAACTCCAGCACTACCATCAGGAATTTGGGAGTTGTCTTTGATCAAGATATGTCCTTCAACTCCCACATAAAACAAATTTCAAGGACTGCCTTTTTTCACTTACGTAACATTACAAAAATCAGGCCCATTCTTTCTCAAAAGGATGCAGAAAAACTAGTCCATGCATTTGTTACTTGTAGGCTGGACTACTGTAATTCTTTATTATCAGGCTGTCCAACTAACTCTATAAAGAGTCTCCAGCTGATCTAGAATGCTGCAGCACACATACTGACAGGAACTAAGAAAAGAGATCATATCACTCCTTTATTGGCCTCTCTGCACTGGCTCCCTATAAAATCAAGAATAGAGTTTAAAATTCTCCTCCTCACCTACAAAGCTCTGAATGGTCAGGCACCATTACATCTCAAAGAGCTCATAATACCTTATTACCCAACTAGAGCACTGAGCTCCCAAAACGCAGGGTTACTTGTAGTTCCTAAAGTCTCCAAAACCAGAATGGGAGCCAGAGCCTTCAGTTATCAAGCTCCTCTTCTGTGGAATCATCTTCCTGTTTCGGTCCGGGAGGCGGACACCCTCTCTACCTTTAAGAGTAAACTTAAGACCTTCCTTTTTGACAAAGCTTATAGTTAGGGCTGGCTCAGGCCTGTCTTGGACCAGCTCTTAGTTGTGCTGTTATAGGCCTAAACTGCCGGGGGACAAAGGATACACTGAGCCTCTCTTCCCTCCTCTTCCTCTCCAACTGTAACCTTCATGTTCATCACTGCATGATACTGACTAGACTTGAGATAACTTTTGTTGTTAAATGGCGATACATAAATAATATTGCATTGAATTGAAATAAGCCATTCGCATCTAGCACACACTGTTGTGTAACTACTTTGTTTAATTTGGCTCCTTCTCTAAACCTGCTTTTCTACAGACTTCAGAAAGAAGATAGATGTAAATACACAACATAGACTCAGATCAGTCTTAGTATGTTCATAATTATTTGCCATCATCATTTTTTCAAGACTAAAATGCTCTTATATTTCTGTGGAAGAAACACAGCTGCATACAGTCAGATAAGATGACAGGAAACGAAAATATATGAAGCTGTATCTAATCTATTATCATAACATCTGCAGTTCCATCACCAATAACGATAAAAGCTATGACTAAAAATAATATGAGCTCTGTAGAAAGAAGGCAGTTTTACCGAGAATGCTCATCCACACAGCTGAGGAGAAGGACACAAGCAGGAAACTAGATGCAGCCATGAAGGCGCAGAATAACACTCGCACACTAGAAAAACAGAAATTAGGCAGACATTAATCACACAGTAAGAAAGTCATGTAGTAAAAAAACATTTCAGGACCTTAGGCTTATTTGAATCATTTGCTTTATTAACTGCTAAATGACTTGCAGACTACGTTCACTGGGTCTGCTGCAGCTGAGAGTTCACACACTGCCCCTGAGCATTACCTTCTTTAACACAAATTCAGTCAAGTCAGCTGTTCACAAAAATGTCCAATCAATTAAATCAGGGGTGTCAAACTGATCCAGTAAAGGGCCGCTGTGGCTGCAGGTTTTTGTTCCAACCAAGAAGAAACACACCTGAATCCAATCATTCTAATCACCTGAACTGTCTTCACTCAGTTGATTAATTATCAGGATCACCTGTGCTCTTGCCATGTTTGGACATATTATGCTGTATTATGTTTTCACAGAGTATAACAGGGCCAATTCTAGCATTTGTAAACATTTTACAGAATGATAATTTTTTGACAAAAATCAACATTTGGACATCCTATAATAAGGTGTTTTTCTATTGATATTTTTAAATATAATATGCCATTTTTTTCCAGTTTTGGACTCACTATAATATAGTGTTTCTTGTTTCATATTTTTTGGATATACTATACTATTACCCAGGTCCAACAGCATTTTTAGACATTTTTGGGTGAACTACACTTTGACCAATTTTGGACATATAATTAGTTTTTTTGTCATCTAGAACAGGGGTTTCAAACTGATCCAGGAAAGGGCAGAGTGGCAGAAGCACACCTGAATCCAATCATTCAATCAGCTGAACTGTCTTCACTCAGTTGATTAGTTGTCAGTATCACCTGTGCTCCTGCTTGGTTGGAACAAAAACCTGCAGCCACAGCGGCCCTTTACTGGATCAGTTTGACACCCCTGAATTAAATTGACCCAGTTCGTAAATGATGCTACCTGCACAGCATGAGCTACTCATCAATGACATTCAACCCCATCAGAAAAAAAGGAGTGTGGTGGAAGACACAGAACCATCATTGCTAGTGGATGAAATGTAAATCCTGGGTTTCCTGACAATTATATTGCTGATGTACAGCACCCAAGCCAAATTAAAGTCAATTCAATGTGGAGAGCATCGTAGTTAGTCCCCCAGTGGACTTCTTTCATAGCTTTTTAGGTTTTGTTAGTTTATCATCTTCTCTTTGCATATTTTGGTAAAAACATATGGTAGTAATAATACTCTTAATACCACGAACAAAATTAGGTGAAATTGCAAATTCTTATCAGGAGAGGACCTCCAAAATGATCTACCAATACATAAACTCAAGTCTTCCTCAAACAGAGAAACCACAACATCATGCTAAATGCATCATGGAAAAACCAGGAAAAGTATCTCCACTATGTTTCAAATGAAGGCTGGAACACTTCTTCAAAAGTTTCCAGTCTCTAAACAAATGAGATGACTGTTGGAATTGATTTTTTATGAACAGGTTTCAGAATTGATAAATGAATGCTAAACATGGTCTTACCAATAAGGTAGTTTGTGGATGATAAAGGGAACAGACAGCTTGATGACGAGTGTTGGGAGTATGTCAGCTAACAGCACAGCCTGAGGAGAAAAGCATCACACATCTTTTTTGGAATATATTAATAATATATTATTGCTTATATGACGGGCCACACGGTAGAGTAGTGGTTAGCACTCTTGCCTCACAGCAAGAGGGATGTGTGTTCTCCCCGTGTGTGCGTGGGTTCTCTCCGGGTACTCCGGCTTCCTCCCACAGTCCAAAAACGTGCAGCTTAGGTTTAATTGGTGACTCTAAATTACCCGTAGGAGTGAATGAGAGTGTGAATGGTTGTCTGTCTATATGTGTCAGCCCTGCGATAGACTGGCGTCGTGTCCAGGGTGTAACCCGCCTCTCGCCCAATGCAGCTGGGATCGGCTCCAGCCCTTGACCGGTAAGTGGTTACAGAAAATGAACGAATGTTTATATGTCAAACATAATCAGGGAAATTCAGTTATCACATTCCTGTAGAATTTTTTTCTGCTGTACAGTGGTGTGAAAAAGTGTTTGCCCCCTTCCTGATATCTTATATTTTTGCATGTTATGTTTCAGATCATCATTCATTCATTTTCTGTAACCGCTTATCCGGGTTAACCCGGGGCTGGAGCCGATCCCAGCTGCATTGGACGAGAGGCGGGGTACACCCTGGAAAGGACAGGACTAACCCTAAACCCTGGGGGGTTTTCACACCGGGGTTGGTGCCCGGCCGGTGCCTGATTGCAAACCAGTTCTTTGCTTTCACACCGCCGGAGAGCCGGCTCCCGGCCGGAAAAACTGGTTCCACAGCGACACCAACTCTTTGCTGGTCTTGAACCGCGAACCGCTTACGTCAGGGGCTGGGGCGGGGTTATCGTGACTTACACGGCAATACGAAAACGTGTATTATTCATGTTATTTGATATTTTTAATGCTGTGTTATTGATACGGCTGCTAACGCCGACCGTATCAATAACATTGCATTAAAACATATCAAATGCCAGTGTCGGCTCGAAAAGCCAGGAGCAACAATGTAACATTGTATTCTGCTGCCGATGTTATTATAGTTGCCGAGTGAGCGGAGACGTATACAGACGTATACTGTGACGTAATCACGTGGCTCTCAAGCCGGTGTGAAAGCAAACGGGTTCGGAGCTGGTTCGCATGTTGAACCACTGCGAACCAGCACGAGCACCGGCTCCGAACCGGCCGGGCACCGGCCCCCGGTCTGAAAAGCCTCTCACTTATTACTAAATTTAAAAAAAAATGCAGTCTGACAAAATCCTGGAAAGATACACACATCGTCTTGTGATGTACAGACTGGTCAAGCTGTAGTGAGGGTGCATTTACCGCAGTAGAGACAGGGTTGCAGTCATAGCGGCTACTGTTGCTTCTGTTCTGTCCTTGGGAAGCTGAAGTCTGGACATAACAGAAGACAAAGGTTCAAAGTGAATAATTTGCTTTCTGGCTTTGTGTCTCCACAGACTTTCCAGCTCAAGGCAAAGTCACTTAAACTACGTTGAATAGAAAATGTGCCACCTTACAGATGCCGTGGTTTTCTTTGTCTCTTGTGTTTGGAGAATATCATGTGCGGCGCTCAGCATGACCACGTAAGCAAAGTTATTGCACAGTCCGACCAGCCTGTGGATTTCATCAGAAGAGGACACATATAACATTCACATACATCAGTAACTGACAGCAAAGACACTGGCTGAGGGACAGCTCTTCCTACTGCAGCAGTGTTTCATGTACCCTATATAAAAAGTTAAATAATAAAGGATAAATTCTGTAACGGATTGTTATTGTATGTTATGTCATTATATGTATAGTATATGTCATTTGCCCTTTATAGTGAGGTGTCCTTAATGGGCTACCGTAGCTGCCGAAAAGCAGGAGTTGTTGTTGTTGTGGTGGCGGGAGTGTAAATTCCAGTGTGAAACTGTGAATACGGAAGTTCCCGAGTACGTGCCATTATTACTTTCTACTAAAGCATACTAAGTCCACGAACCCACTGAGAGCTCCGTTACAAATGCATAGAATTTCATGCTAACATTGGACGAGTGACTGTTGACAGTGTTGGAATTATATTAATCTACAAACACCCAGTACCAATTTCATCAATGTGAATCATTTTCCTACATATAACTCTAAGATTGAACCTGTGACTGAAAAACATGGCAGTTTTCCTCCTGATGTTGTACATTTATTCACCATGAGGAACTGAAACCGTTTGGCAAACAATATTTGTTTAATGTATTTATTAAAGTTATTATGAGTCGTGTCTTTTGTACACATAAAAACAATCAAATAGAAAGTTGTCATTGGTCTGGTGGTGAATATTTTTTATTTTTTGATGAATTAACGGTCCTGACAGTCAACACCCAGTATAACACTCACCAGAATCCAGTCCATCTGCGCCACAGAGTAAACCGAGCTGTTAACCAGAAAAACGCACGAGTTAAATCAGCCTCCGACCGTCATGAGATGTTTACAACGGCTGACACTGACTTACCATCACCCCCGGTGAGTTCTAAGCCTTCAGCCGGCTCAGCGTTCACACTGCTGCCGTGCTCCATCATCAGGCTGCTACGAACAATTGGACCACATCCGCATTTGGTACCACATTCCAGAACGACGGATGTTTGCTCAACGCCAGCTGATATTCCCGTTCATAAACTTTGACAGACGTCACACTGAATGCGGTGTTTCATACAAATAACTCCCCGTGGAAACGGAGCCAAGCAGCCCTGAACGTTCCTATTCATGCTGAGATCCAGGACACAAACCACAAACTATGCCACCTGCTGGGGACCACGGATGTATTTGCACTTTTAACGGGGTGCACCACCGAAATTAACTATTTCAATATGTTATCTAAACCAGCGGTTCTCAACTGGTCTGGCTTTGGGACCAACCATCACCCCGTAAAGACAAGTCATGACCCAAATCAAGGAACATTTTTTAACTTCTAAAATGTATTTCATGAAAAGATGGAGCAGATTGAACCTGGGATAGTACAGAATAACACAGTATGCCAACACAGCACACACACAAAATATTCCCTTTTACACTAAATTAGCTGCATTTTAATTAAAAAAATAAAAGTGCATCTTAGATAACACAACATACAAGTAGTTTCAAAAAGAACCAGGTAGCAGATGGAAACAAACTGTGAGAGTGAATAGATGACTTTAAAAAAAATCCCCTTCAAAATAAAACCACAGGATTTTTTGGCCCAGTAAAAGGCCCACGACCCACTGAAAACGGGTCCGCGACCCACTTTTGGGTCCCGACCCACCAGTTGAGAATCACTGATCTAAACTTTTAGAAACTCTTTCGAGCCAAACATTCAAGCAAAATATGAGTATATCTAAGCTGTACTTATCAGTACTTGAGTGAATGCACTTTTAGCAGATATGATTGGAGACTAACAGGAAGGTTGATGGTGCTGATAAGAAGTGCATCTCTCCAACTCTCTAGCTGTGGATATAAAGGGCTTACAGAGCCAAGTCTTCACTCAGACACAGCCATGGCTTTCATCAGACTTGTCACTGTGCTGTTGCTGATCCACACCGGAGGTGAGACACACAAACATGACAACATTCAATGAATGGTGGTTAGTTTTTAAGCCCTAGTGCCAAGTATCATAATTATCTGTATTTTATGGGGGGAGGGAATGTGAAATTGCTCTGTGGCTTAGAATGAATTTTAGGGTATTGGCAGTTCTTTGACTCACGATGACAACTGTGTTGAAGAATGCGTTAGTATTATATTAAATAAATACTAACTAGTTGGTTGGTGGATTCTGTTACCTATGGACAGAACCAACTTGTTTCCACCAGTTTCTGGTCATTTTGCTGAGCTAAGCTCACAAGCTGTTGGACATCTATTTTCATCTAACTCTTGAAGAAAAATC
>CAFUXE010000065.1:587360-607024 GCA_903364295.1 Serranus cabrilla | reverse complement strand
CATCTTTTTAAATGTAAATGTGTATGTTTCCCGTGTTTCAGACACCGACAAGGAGAAGCTGGGCCTGGGAGACAATGTTGACCTGGGAGGTGTTAGCGATATGGGTCCTTCAGCCGCCCTGACCCCCGCTATCTGGGATAAAACCATTCCTTATGATGGCGAAAACTTCCACCTGGAGTACATGGACCTGGAGGAGTTTCTCATGGAGAATGGGATCCCCAATTTGCCTGATGGGGACGGCGTAAAGGGGAGCCTAGAAGGAGGCGCAGCAAAGACGGTAAAGGCTTCACCCTCTGCACCGAAGGTCGCCAAGCCAGCAAGCTTGTCCCAGCTGACCCTGCTACCCATCCAGGATTTGGACAAGTGTGTGGAGGAGGTGGTGATCATGACCAATGGAGACGCCGAGATCTGTGATGTTACTGCTGGTGAGTGGAGGATGAAGGATCAGAGACTGTAGGGCTTTACTGAACTCTGTTTGTGTGTTTGTTTAAAAAGGTTAAAAAACGGTTAAGTGAGGTGTTTTTAATGTAGCTGCATAGCAAAGATACTTTATCAGCAATTTGTGTGTGATAGAGATTGTGTGTGTTATGGCTAACACGCTCCTCTTCTGTCTTCTCAGAGGTGATCACTGAACAGGACGGAGAGTCCGGGTCGGAGCCCGAGGACCCAGAGGAGATTGAGATCGATGTGAACTACGAGCCAGATCCCACAGATTTGGTCCTGTCCAGTGTGCCTGGAGGCGAGCTGTTTGACCCCCGCAAGCACAAGTTCACTGACGACGAGCTCAAGCCACAACCTATGATCAAGAAGGCCAAGAAGGTGTTTGTGCCCGAGGAACAGAAGGTATGCAGGGGGAGAGACGAGGGGGGCTGCTTAAAGACAACAGACGAGCAGTTTGTTTCACTGTGTTTGTATCTGAAACGCTCTGCTGGAGCAAAATATTACCTCCCAGAACTTTGTAGAGTGAGTGAGACCCGCAGAAAAGCTTCACTATATAGACAACCGTAAAGCAGCGTGTTAAAAGAACTAAAGGGTTTGGGTGCCAATGTTGAGATGTAATATGAATTTGCAGTTTAGTTGACACCAAAATACAAAAAAGGGAAAATTGTGTACCACTTCGCCCAGTGTAAGGCAACTATGTTGAGATAAAAGTATCGTATAGTATGCTGGTGTCTTTACAATTGTGTTTTAGAGCCGTTGTATAAGAAATACACAAAGACTTAGGATATGGTAGGGGTGTAATGGTGCTCAGAAGCCATGGTTCATACCCATTTTAAGGCTCATGCTTTGATACAGTGGGAAAAAAATCTGTTTATTTCAATTTATTTTGAGCATACAGTAGAGAAAGTGCTAAGAAAAAGAAAAGACAAAATCCTCTTGCTGGGGACTGAGGGGACATTATGTCCTCTGGCAACACTTTTAAACTTTCTTCACTATGAAATTAAAGAACATTGAAAGCTGTAAAATGCTTTACAAATACTGAAGAAACACTTTCTCAAAGGATAACAGGTCACAATAGGTTATAAAACTGAATAACATCTCTCATGCTATTTTTTTTATTATTCTATTCATTTTGTATTTTCAATTAGTCCCGACATGGCTGTTTGTCAGTGTAAATTTTAATTTCTTCGGCCATTGTTTCATTTCACTTTAGTGTGTAAGTGCTGCTCTAAAGCAGCAGGGATAAGGAGTTATAGTCTTACCGTCCTGGTGTTGTGCACTACAGTCATTTCGCCGCTGTTGTAGCTGAGCGGGAACAAGCAGATGGCAGCATTTGATTTACATTGCCATTGTGTTACTGTCTTGCACACCAATGTGCTTGTCTGCTAACCTGTTGCAAACAATAAAGCTGAAAGTATCCAGGTTTGCACGTTTTTACATTTGCTATAAGTCATCACACGGAATAACATGTATTTTGTGCCCAAAACTATGAAGCCCTGTACAGTGACAGTTGGGCAAAAACCGCTACAGTGTCAAATGAGGGATTGTTTACCACCCTCAAAGAATGCTGAAAAAATGCAGGAAATGTGATATTCTCACTGAATGTTTTCTTTATGAAATGGAATGTAACCACTTTATTGGCTTGTAATTTCATCAGCCAGCTTCTGAATGAAAGTGGTGTAGACACAGTAGAAATAAGGCCATGTCACAGTGACTCAGCAGTCTCACTATCTTCACACTGATGGCTTCCTTCCTCCCCGTCCCCCAGAGAACACAGGGTTTGTTTACAGCACAAAGGAGCCTGGCTGCGCTCCATATTACTCACTTGTCTGGGGTCAGATTTGGCTTAATGTGTTGATTATCAGATATATGAGACTGAGTAACTGAGCACAGAAAGCACAGTAGGGTCTGGTGTTGCGTTTCCTATGCTCAGTCTAACCTGCTTCTTCTTTCTCCCCCACCTCTTTAGGACGATAAGTACTGGCAGAGAAGGAAGAAGAACAACGTGGCGGCCAAACGCTCACGCGACGCCCGCAGGTTAAAGGAGAACCAAATCACCGTCCGAGCGGCTTTCCTGGAGCGCGAGAACGCGGCGCTACGGTCCGAAGTCGCAGAGCTGAGGAAGGAGTGCGGTCGCTACAAGAACAAATCGGAGCGATATGAAGCCAAATACGGATCATTGTAAGGGAGCGTTAGAAGCAAATGCATGCTTAAATGGACATCCGTATGGCAGGCAGACAGTATGAGTCACTTTGTTTTGCACATGATGGGTTAGAAGAATATTTTGGGGACTGTTGTTATTAAGCATTCCTGGTAGAAATCCACTGTACAGCTGAGAAGATGCTCTTTAGTGTGTGTTGGAGGAAGAATAATACCTTTAACCAGAGCTGGTTGCTGGTTATATTAAACAGGCATTTCTATTAGAAAGGGGCTCAGACAGACAGACAGAGGAGAGTGACCAACCAGTGCTTTCAGTTCTGCCTCTATAAATATATACACGAGGCACAAAAACACAACCATGTGATCCTGTGAATGTTTCTGCTGTTTGATATTTACCTTGTCGTCCTTGTTTTCTTCTCTTTTCAAGTGCGGGGCTCGACGACCAATAGCGAAAAACAAAATTGATTTCATTTATTTTTCAAATGAATAAATAAATCAAACCAATGAGGTTGGCACGTACAGACTAGAACATTGAGACGAAGAAGAGGAGGGCGTGACTGGCGATGCCATGGAGATGCAATAGCATGTAAAGACCCGACTTGGTTTCTTTTTTTTCTTTTTTTTTTTTTAAGAGTTTAATTCACCATCCATGTGCGTGAGAGGAATGTGAGATGATATTCAAGTGCTTCTTCAGTACAGGTCTTTTATGAAATGTACTTTTATTATGTTTTGTATGCCTTTGGCCGAAAGAGATCATGTGTGAGCGTTTATTTTGGAGAAAATTTGGGATTTGTTTTCCTTTTTTTTTTTTTAACTTGATACTTGGGTAGCAATTGCAATAGCTTAGACTAGATAATTAGTCATCATTATGATATTGTAAAAATAAACAGATTTGCAGGTTGCTGCCAGTTCTTTCTGCATTTGAATGAATTCTGTTTTTATTTTCAACTTTATATTAACAGATTCTGTGTGAAAAGCAGGGCTTTTCTTTGCCCACAATGCTTTTAACTGTGATCTTTCCAATAATTTAAGCTTCTTCAGGGGATGGAAGAGTGACGTGTGCAGCCACGTTCACTTCTCCTCATGTACTTACTACCAGCGTGACAGAGCCTCACACAGAGTCGGCGCTCTCTGTCTTGTCTGTATCTCTTGTGCCGTTTTTGTCACGGGGTAGGACGCCTGCTTCACTCTCTGCAGGTCGTTAGTGTTGACTCGTCTATTTACGTCTGTAGCCTTTCAGAAGTGACATATGTAGAATCCACTGATGCATGTACTGTAAATAGTCCTATCCTAAGAATATACTTTTAGAGTTGTTTTGCCCTTCCCCCATCATGTAACAGTGAATTCTGTCAAAGTGTGATGCATTCACTTGAGAGAAAAAATGCCCTTTTTTTTTGTTGTTTTTTTTATAAAAAAATTTTTTTTTACCTAACCTGTTCTCAGAAAACTGCGATATCTAATTAATTCTAAAACCAGGGCAGATGTTATCCTCAAATGAATCCATTAAGCTTCTGTAGTATTCAGCCTCGTGGAGCATTTAAAACCTTAGATACAAGTCAAGTTTTTGAACAACTACTAAGTTTTGGATAGATTTCAAGCAATTAAAATGTAAATACATTTCTGAACGGTAACCACATTTTCCTCCATAACGGCTGAGAGCCTTTTAAACACTGTTAAAGGCCGTCAGATGATTAATTAGTGCCTTATTGAAGGCAGGTGAAAGAAAACCAATTAATTTACTTGAATCTATCCCCAAACTAGTTGTTCAAAAGCCCTTGTTTGTAGGTGAATGTGCATGTTCTGTCACAGGTTTGTAGGCTGGCATCATTTATTGCCAACTTGTTTCTTTTTTCGAATGACCAGGAAGCCTCAGTAGGTACAGACTATTGGGGTGTCTCTTATCAAAATCGACCCCCAAAAACTCTTAAGCCATTTCAATGCAGTCTGCCAGTTTACAGGGGGGTTATTTTATGTAACAGTTACATCCAAACAGGATATTTTACTGTCAAATTCTGACAAAAAGGGAAAGCTGTTTTTTGCTGTGCTTCCAACCAGTTTTTAATCACAATAAATTCCATATCTTTTTTTTTTTTTTGGAAGGAATTCCCATGTGAAATATCATTTGAACTAATAGCCGTCCGTTTTAACACTTCAACCTGCAGTAAATACAGCTTTATCTCACCTTACTTACTGCATTAAAATGTCAGTTAGTACTCACGTTCTCCACAATAATTCTCATTAAAATTTTTAATAGAATTCTGACATTGGTGGTGATGAGCTTCCTGACTGATTTTGGTATATTTTTAATGCTTTCTGCTATAATAGAGATAATTAGAGTTAGCTTCGGCTTCCTATCTGGAACAGGTCAATTTAACTGTGGGGTTGTTTTTAACCTTCCTGGTTCCGTCTTTGTATTTCTTTGTAAAGAAATGTTTTTGGCATTTTGAGTGTGGCTACTTTTTGTGTCGTATAAATAAAGCCTTGTCGAGAAAGTCTACAGGTGTAAGGTTTGTCTTACTTTTTGTGTGTTCTTAAGATTCTAGCAGTGTGGTTTATAAAGAAATCTGAATACCAGATTACATTTAGATTGTATATACAATTCAATATAAAGCAGAACAGAAGGAAATGAAGACATAAATATAAAACAGAGTTTTATTGATAATCAAAAAATGTTTCTTGAGGTTTGAAAAGCTGTAAAAACTAAAACAAGATCCGGTCCGTAGTGTCTTCACCTCTTCTTGAAGCCATACTTCTTCCTCTCGTAAAACAGATCTGTTTTAGAGCTGCCCAAATTCACAATCTTAGGACAGCCGTCTCGCTATAGAGGAAACAGAAAATGCATGAATAAATAACATTTTCAAAGCAGGGAAACAGTTTATCATTTACAGTGAAATTTCACTTTAAATTCAAAGTGCTGTTAATTTCACAAGCATGGCCTGTTTAAATTAATATTTAGTCCTTTTTTAGTGACAGATTCAAAGCAGTGTGCTGGAGGATACTCACATCTTTCTCCTGGATGGTGCACTCTTTGCAGTAGTAAGCGTCGGACACTCCGGGTCCTCCGCAGATCACACAGCGCCCCTGATAGGAGCCGTAGTTACACTCATCACAGATGCGCACAAGCGTGCACGGTCTCACATAGGAATCACAGATGACACATTTTCCATCACCTGAAAGGAGGAAGAATGAGAGAATTTATTTAGGCAAAATTGTTCTGGAGGATATGAATAAATAAAATGTTTTGTTTTTATTTTACATCACAGCCTCCTTCATAGTTGAAAAACTACAGCAACTAAATGAACAATGAAACAATGTCTCATTGAACTCCTGGGGACATAATAGTCTGTTGGAAAAGTTCAAAAAGGTGTTTTGAGATATTTTTTTTTAGAGAGCATGACTGATAAGGGACACATTTAAGACTGAATATATAATCAACCGTTTCTGAGTATTCTTTTCAGTGTTATATATTACTTTTAAAAAGTTGCGTATATCAATGTCTTTTTGTATTAATAATTCACCAGTTGTCTATTAAATAACATGTACAAAAATCAATGAGGTATCTTTTTTCCAGCAGCCAGATAACAAGGAAAACCATACTGTGACCCTTTGTGTCTTAACCTGAAATGTAACTACATTGATCACCAAAACTGAAACCAATTGATTTTTGTTCTATTAACATCATCGGTCCCTGTAGCACAACTGAAATGCCTGGTGTGTAATTAGATGCATGTATAGATGTCAAAGGTTTAATAACAATGTGGAAGTACGTATATTGATACAGAGGGTTATGACTATAGTTATTGTGCGTGTGCATAGTTGTATAGACATGATCCTATAATGGTCTTTTAGCTGAAAATAGTTGACATTTGGTTTCCTTAAACGCATATGCAACGTAATTCTTGCATATGCGAAAGTGAGAAAAAATAATAATAGTCAAATTACTTTAATATTAGAGGAAAACACATGACTGTAAAGTACTCAGTTTGTGACGTGTATCATAGAAGTGAATACTTACATTTCTCGCAAAGTCTTCCGATAGCTGCAGAATAAAAACAAAGCAGTCGGTAAGTGTTGCAATGCTAGCTAATTGCTAATTCATATGACTTTACTAGTTAAGACTAAACAGCTAATCTTTTTCCCTTCTTTACAGTAAAATATAATATTAGATACGCTCCAAGGATGATCTGTGAAACTGAAGCTACATGGACTTTAGAATTCTAAGCTAACACCATGGCTAACATCCTTTCAATGAAATCCATGCTGTAACTGTTAGCTTAACGTTAGCAGCGAACGTTATCTCGAGCAAAACAACAATAACAGACAAACAGCTGCGACAGAAATAACAGTGTTAGATAATATTGGAAGAAAAAAATAGTTTTGGACGTACCGACACCGGCTTGTTTTCTGCAAAAGATCAAATCTGGATGATGTTTAGCCATTGTCGGCTAACGTAAGGCGAGCGCTGCTGGTTTGGTTCAACTTTTACCTTTGACCCGTAAACTTTGTTTGCATCGTTGCATTATCGCCACCTAGCGTCCCCCAAGGAAAGAAAAAAAATATTTTCGACCATTTCGCTTTTGCTCTTGATTGCGTTTTTTAAAAATATTTTACCGTAGTATAAATTAGAATAATTTATTTCCATAAAAACTGTGGCTGTGCAAGAATAATGTCTTTGTAAATAAAAAGCAGAAATTAAATATATTGTTCTTATCCTTTCAGTTTTATAAAGGTCAATGATATATTAAAATTCTGTTTTGCATGCATGGAATTTCAACTTAAATTCATTTCAAGCAAAAACAATATGTAATTTGTACGGATGAATTAAAGTTTAAATTACATTTTGTGAAACAGTTTAAATAAAAGTCTACCTACCGCAAATATTTTGTTCTGACAGGACCTGCGGGGCCACGGCTTAAGTAGCTGTGACGTCACCACCGACGGTCACATCTTTGTCAGTGAACAAAATGGCAACCTACTGTCTCACTGTCGCCCGGCTCCAGGTAAGAGACGAAAAATGGCTTATTTTACCATATTTATAAACCAGTCAGGGATGTCACTTGCTATTTTACATCTTATAAATCAATTGAAATGGTATTCTGATCTAACTAAAGCTGTAAGTGCGGTTGCGGAGCTCAAATGAGCTGTGAAACGGTCACCGGCTCGATGGCCAGGTCATCGTGTCCTGACTGCACTGAACGCATCCAGTGGGCAACAACTAGTTTAGCAACGGCTTAATAAAACATAGCTAAGGTCTCCATTCACAACAATTCACTACCTGTAACCCCAGACTTTACCTGAACACGGCTAGGTTAGCTTTAGATATGGAGTTTGGTGTTTAAAAGCAAGGTTAACCACAAGGTTAGAGCTCCTAGCAGGCACTCAGGACAGCATGCGTGGGAAATACAAAAAACTCTTATATTATAGAAAACAATACAAAAAACACACTATTGCCCATTATTTTTGGGGTTGATCCAAGAGAAAGTAAACCAATCAGATGTGTTGTAAAGTCAAAACAGGGTGTGTTACACATATATGTAGCCAATAACAGCATTGTGCTTTCGAGATTTTGGCTAACCTCTCATTAACGGACCATGGTGTTTAAACTTGAGCTGTCTGAATCCAAAATGAGCTGTAATTAAGGTTTATTTAAACTCACTCTGATGGCTACATCGAGCTTGATGACGTGGAGAAAATAATAGGACAGCAGGAACTCCTTCATCCAAAACTGTATTAACAATATCTCTGCTGGCTATGAAAAATCACGACTTGTCCTGATATAGCACTGAAGAACGGTCACTCACAGCTGACACTGCTGAGCCCGTAAATGCTCCGGGCTGTTGCTTTAGTAAAACAAATAATCTGTATCCTAGCTCTTGAATCATTATATCCAATATCATTATTATTATAATCTGTGCACCTGTTATGGCATCAATATTAGCAGTATCATATCTATATCTATAAGAATTTTCATATTTTATTATTATTATTTATGTATTACAATATGTCTTGTCCTTGAATTCCGCTTATTTTTTGCAAACATACAAAACAACTTTTTAAACAGAACAGTGCTTTGATTATTGTTCTCGATGCAATACTGATAACTCTTTGCATGTGCCATAATAACAAAATATTAAACAAAAAAACAATACTTGAAAAAAATGTATTTATTGTGGTACTGTACTACTCTACTTCCTTTTGCAAACTGTCACCTGTAGCTGAATAGAGGGTTTTAAATTGAATTGTAAGAATAGAAAATACCACAGTAGTTATGTTTTTAATTGGGATTAATGTCTGAACCCATAATTTTTTATTCCCATATAAGGTATTAGTTCTTGAAGTAGCTGTTTAATTGATTGACAGCAACTCTTCACTAGCTATAGGACACCAGAAAGTCAACCGATGAATGGTTGTAAGTTCAGCTGCTAACTGTCAGTTCTCTCACTGAACGACAGCTAATCCTTAGCACACATTCTCTGGTCAGTGAAGACCTCTGTGTCCTCTGGTGTGTTTTCTTTAATAAGTTGATTAGTTATCTATTTTGAGGGACTTAATACTTAAGAGTCCTAACTTTATAATCACACATTATTGCATATTCAAACTGTTCAAACAGAGCAGAGTTACTAGCAGTTTTATTGGAGTGACTGGAGCTCAAGGGCACCTTTACATTAATTGTCTCTCTTCCTGTTGTGATCTCATCTGCTACACTATTTAACTGTTTACTTATGACTTGGAGTCTCTGACATGTATGACCATTTATAAATTGTCAGGAAAGACGTTTAAGCTGTTTTATAGGACTGAAGCCAGTATTCCCACAGGTTGAGAATGGATTTATGGTCTGAAGGGGCAGTGTTGCGTCACGTTCACCTGGTATCACCCTGATATCTGACACTTGAGACCAGACTGGAAAACAGCATTGCATTCACAGGCTAACTCCCCATTATGGAAGTCTTCTTTCCATCTCTATTAAGATTTAAAAAAGACTAAAATACATACAACATTTAAAAAAAAATGTGGGGTGAGGTTAATCTATTTAGTATCAGTCATTGCTGATCATTATAAAGAAGAAAAAAAAAATGAATAGTGAAATGACACCAATACTTAAAGCATTGTTTTTTATATGTTCTGTATTTTCTGCCCGGCTCTACATTTGTCAGCAGCTCTGTGTTTATGCTAATACGTTTGTTTTTGTTATCATTTCCTCCAGCTGGCTCTGGGCCATGGTGCACGGCGCCTGCATGTATCAGCGGCGTACAGAGCCAAGGCCAACGTGTCCATGAGCCGCTTTGAACCCACTTCCTTCGTCAACTATGAGAGGCTCCAATCCAACGTTGACATTGTGCGGAAAAGGTCAGCGCTCTCCTAATCTACTCTATATTTGCTGTGACTCACATCGATGTTTCTTCCAAACACTCCCTTATCTGTGTGACTGTTTGTTGTCTAGTGTGTGTTTGTCCTTTAGCACAGTTTTCATTATCGTTGGAGCCATAACAACGCTCGTCAGTCAGCCTGAACCACAGTGCATTTAATACTGTAGCTACCTTGTATTGGTTCTTTTTTACATTGTAGCTGTATTCTCATCATCTGATCTGTTCCCTGTTGAAAACATTGTCAAAAATTAATTAAATTAATTTTTCCATTCAGACTGAACCGGCCCCTCACCCTGTCAGAGAAGATCGTGTACGGCCACCTCGATGACGCCCACTCGCAGGAGATCGACCGCGGCCGCACTTACCTGCGCCTGCGTCCCGACCGCGTGGCCATGCAGGACGCCACGGCCCAGATGGCGATGCTCCAGTTCATCAGCAGCGGCCTGCCAAAGGTGGCCGTTCCCTCAACCATCCACTGTGACCACCTGATCGAGGCCCAGACCGGAGGAGTGAAGGATCTGGCCAGAGCGAAGGTGACGGATCTTAGTTCTTATTAATTATGCAAATATTTGAAAAGTAATGACTCACTAACTTAATTCTTAATTGTCATGCTAGGACATCAACCAAGAAGTCTACAACTTCCTGGCCAGCGCCGGAGCAAAATATGGAGTCGGCTTCTGGAAACCAGGATCTGGAATCATCCATCAGGTAGAATTTCGTGGAAATCAAAGTTATTAAAGCGACTGTCTTTTGAGCGCAACTTACGTTTGGATTTGATTCACAAACAGATCATCCTTGAGAACTACGCCTATCCTGGAGTGATGCTGATCGGCACAGATTCCCACACACCAAACGGCGGCGGGCTGGGCGCCATCTGCATCGGCGTCGGAGGAGCGGACGCTGTGGATGTCATGGCAGGAATCGCCTGGGAGCTCAAGTGCCCCAAGGTGAGCGGAGAACAATGTTTTATTCACATCCTGTTATCTGTCATCTTTTTGTTTCCTGTCACCCCTATAAAAAGTAGTTTTTTCCACCCCTGACTTCCTTACCACAATTAACTCTAAAATCTCTTCCTCAAAGGTAATTGGAGTGAAGTTGACGGGCAGCCTCTCTGGCTGGACGTCCCCTAAGGACATCATCTTGAAGGTGGCC
Source organism: Serranus cabrilla (assembly GCA_903364295.1). Lineage (NCBI taxonomy): Eukaryota > Metazoa > Chordata > Actinopteri > Perciformes > Serranidae > Serranus > Serranus cabrilla. The sequence continues at coordinate 595,904 of CAFUXE010000065.1, read as the reverse complement.
GGCATCCTGACAGTGAAGGGAGGCACCGGAGCCATCGTAGAATACCACGGACCAGGAGTTGACTCCATTTCCTGCACCGGTCAGACTTTGTCACTTTTCAAAAATGTTTTTTTTATGTTGCTTCTCAGCTGTTTCCACATGTGTAATGTTCACCTGTTGTTTTATTGTGTGCAGGAATGGCCACCATCTGCAACATGGGAGCAGAGATTGGAGCCACGACCTCAGTGTTCCCCTACAACCACCGCATGAGGACCTACCTGGAGAAGACCGGGCGTGGAGGTATGTTCAGGGCCTCGCTCATACAATTTTATATTTGTGTCACTTTGCATAGCGACAGAAGCAAGACAACATTTAACGATGACACAAATCACACACGAAAAACACTAAAAGGTTGTGAACGTGGGTCAGAATCAGGCCTCTGTCCACTGTTAACAGTCGGTTATGGCAGAGGTTCACAGAAGAATTTAACCTCAGAAGAAGAATATACTTACAGGTGTTTGCTTTAGATTTGAACATATAAACAATTTCACCTTTTAACAATTGAGGTCAAGGTGAGATGCAAGAATCCTCCGATACAGGAAATGAAATCCCAAAGGATGTAGAAAAGCCTTGAACGCGATCTGATAGGAAAAGCTGAAAGTTTTGTGTCTTAACACTCATTTGTCCTTTTGTTTCCTTCCAGACATCGCTGCCCTCTCTGATCAATACTCAGACCTGTTGGTACCAGATGAAGGCTGCGAATACGACGAGCTCATCGAGCTCAATCTGGACGAGGTCTGTTTTGGTTTTAAAAGATAATTATTTTATTGGAGACTTAAGTGTAGAGCAACAGGAACTACATATAGGGACATGAAGCACTGACACCTGCCTTTACTTAACTTTGCTGTGATCAATAAACATGGTTATGGTGATATATGAGGCAAAATATACAGTTTGGTATGTTTGAGAATGACTTGAGTAACTTGAATGTTGTTTCTTTCTCCAGCTGAAGCCTCACATTAATGGACCTTTCACCCCTGACCTGGCTCACCCAGTGTCTGACGTCGGTGCTGTGGCTGAGAAGAACGGTTGGCCACTGGAGGTTAAAGTTGGTAAGAACTGACCTGCTTTCTTACTTTACTATATTTCAGAATGTGCATGAAAATGACCAGCATTTCGGTTTTTTTTGCCGCTCTCTGAGATTCAATCCGGCTCCTTTTCCCCCTGCAGGTCTGATCGGCAGCTGCACCAACTCCAGCTACGAGGACATGGGCCGCGCCGCCTCTGTGGCCAAGCAGGCTTTGGACAAAGGTCTGACGTGCAAAGCTCTGTTCACCGTCACCCCCGGCTCCGAGCAGATCCGCGCCACCATCGAAAGAGACGGTTATGTGAGTGTTTGCACAGGGCGTAGCCTCCCGTTCTACTGATGATTTATGGTGGTGAAACTCTAACATGTTGGTGTCTGCCTGCAGTCAAAGATCCTTGGCGATGTTGGAGGTGTGGTCATGGCTAACGCATGTGGACCCTGCATTGGACAGTGGGACAGGTAAGAGTTTGTGCCATTACTCACAGTGTCCACATTTGATTTGCATCTTTAAGTTAATATATTGTGTGTTTTGCATTCAGACAAGACGTGAAAAAGGGAGAGAAGAACACGATCGTCACGTCCTTCAACAGAAACTTCACTGCCAGGAATGATGCTAACCCTGCAACGCACGCCTTTGTCACCTCCCCTGAGGTAAGTGCACACTAAATCAACTCTATGATGTAAAGACAAGCTTTTATTCTGAAATTAAACGCCATCCACCTCCTCCTCTTCCTCAGATTGTCACTGCCCTCGCAATCGCCGGCACATTAAACTTCAACCCGGAGACGGATTACCTCACGGCCGCTAACGGTGAGAAGTTCAAGCTGGACCCCCCCAACGGAGACGAACTGCCTTCCAAGGACTTTGACCCGGGCCAGGACACCTACCAGCACCCTCCCCCCGACGGCGGCAGCCTCAAGGTGGACGTCAGCCCTCAGAGCAACCGGCTTCAGCTGCTGGAGCCCTTCGACAAATGGAGCGGAGGAGATCTGGAGAATTTGAACGTCCTCATTAAGGTTTTTAGGCGCATCCGCATTAGCTTCACTTTTCAGACCCGGAGGTCCCGTCTGTGTTGAGAAAGGAAAGGTTTTTAATTTCCCTTTTTCTGTCTCGCAGGTAAAAGGGAAATGCACCACAGACCACATCAGCGCTGCAGGACCTTGGCTGAAGTTCCGCGGCCACCTGGATAACATCTCCAACAACATGCTGATCGGTGCAGTCAACAGCGAGAACGACGCCATCAACAAGGTGATGAACTACCTGACCGGAGATTACGGAGGAGTCCCTGATGTGGCCCGACACTACAAGGTGAGGACTGTAAAGGAGGACGGGAGCAGCACACTACGCCCTTTATCCATGCTCTAAAAAGTACCACATCTGTCTCCTACTGTTACTCATTATCGTCATTTTTGAATCACAGGAATTGTATTTTACTTGTTTTTGTTTGAAGCTTAAAAGTCACCAAACCTACAGCATGAATCATATTCCACTTAAGAATCATATAGAATTACATTTTTAAGGCACGACTTGTATTTTGCTCTTAATGCATAAACTGTAAAAACTGTATTTATAGTTGCGGGTGCATTTAAACCTGCAACAATTCGTTGAATAATCAGTTATTTAATGGACAGAAAAAAAATTCAGCAAAACTTTTTTTTCTCTGTTTGTTCTTCTTATTGAATATGTTTGGGTTGTGAACCTACAATTTAAAGAGTAAATGAAAAACTGTGATCCCAGTTGCTTTAGGGGACATAATAAAAAGTAAGAAACTGCCTGTTCACGTATCATAAACCCGCCCTTCGTTGCGCGGTGCAGGTGAATGACAATAAAAAACATCAGTACCTACACCAAAGATATCTGCAGCAGGACACTGGTTAACCTGCATTGAGTATGAAGCCGGCCTAACGCTCTTTCCATCCTGTTGTGTGCAGGCCAACGGCGTGTCCTGGGTCGTGGTCGGAGACGATAACTACGGCGAGGGCTCCAGCAGGGAGCATGCTGCGCTGGAGCCCAGACATCTGGGAGGAAGAGCCATCATTGTCAAGAGCTTCGCCAGAATTCACGGTACTGAACATTGACGGCAATAGATGAGATTCAGCATGTGAGGAGAAGTCTGGCCGTCTTTACACACAAAGGGTCATTTGTATTTATTTGCATTACTCGAGCGAGGTGTGCCAGTGTAGATGTCAAACAATGTTTCGTTCTGGGTTGAATTTGGGTTGAAAAAATGGATTAAGGTTTGGTGTGGACACACCATTAGAAAGTCCATTTGGGTAGTTTCCATTGTTTCTGTTTTGCTAATATATTTATTTATTTATTTATTACCTCTGGTGAGGACTGTGTGAAATCTTCCACTTTACCATTCGTTCTCTCATTAAACAAACGTGTCTCCCTCATGTGTGCAGAAACTAACTTGAAGAAGCAGGGTCTCCTGCCACTGACCTTCAGCAACCCATCAGACTACGACAAGATCCGCCCTGACGACAAGGTCTCCATCAGGGGCCTGAAAACCTTCGCTCCAGGAAAGGTAAAACAGCAGGACTGGCTGGTATCTCTAACTTTCAATAAAATAAATCTATAAAAAGCCTCTGTAATGAGAACCTCTCGTTCCCCTCCAGCCTCTCAGCGCATTGGTGAAGCACAGCGACGGCAGCGAGGACGTCGTAGAGCTGCTCCACACCTTTAACGAGACACAGATCGAATGGTTCCAGGCAGGATCGGCCCTCAACAGGATGAAGGAGCTGCAGTGAGGAAGAGGAGCGAAGAACAAACACGTGGAGGAGGATTTTCAGGGGGGAAAACGGGGTGGTGAGGATCGTCTGGAAGATGTGGGGATGAAGAATGTAGAAGCTGTTGAGGATTGTTCCATCATCTGCATTTAGCACAGTTTGAACTGAAGAAAGGAGGTCGGCATGCCTCGCAAAGTTACGTTGATTAGTTCAGATTAATGCACATGTTGATGATGGAACAGTAGCAAAGGATCTGCGGTCAGATGTTTCTAGAACCTTCATTTGTCAGTGCATAGCGTTCATGAAGGTACTGTAAGCTGCTATGTTTCAAAGTCAAACAGTAATAACCAGTTAGAGTCTGTTGTAAAAACAAAGCTTCACCACACACACACACACACACACACACTCTCTAAGCTTTGACCCGAGCCTTGACATAACACCCCGCCAGCTGATGTGCTGCAGCTGTTCAAACAGGTCTGTAGAGCGTGGAGGCCTTTTCACTCTGGAGCTCAGCCAGCTGATCACACACTTGCTTGAGGATTGTGTTGCACATTGCACAGCGTTCATCAGTCAATCATTTTCATTCAACCTGCCCTGGTGTTATTTACACTCCACCATGAGCTGATCAACAACTGCTGTTGGCTTACTTTCTGGATCCATGTTGTTTAGTGTGCATGTCAGTTTAATAAGCACATGGATATTCATTCATTTATTTTCTCACATACTTGCAGTTAGCCAGTCTGCCCCCCAGTGGACATGAGAAGGTACTGTCACGTCTCCCAAGTCACAGCAGCTACATTATTTAGTCTATATGACTAAAGCAGCACCTACATGACACTATATACCGAACATAAGAAAGGACCATTTAAAAGCTGTTTTTATAGCATCAAAAAACGAATTAAAACCAAATCTATCTGATAAAATGAAACTGTTCATCTGCTAACATAGAGGAGGCGGAGCTTATACATCAAGATGTTTGGTAAACTGTAATGTCTCCTCTTTAGATGCAGTCTGTGGTATGACAGGTTGATTACTGTCTATCTCATAGGGAGAACATTAAGCGGTCAGTTTTTTCTATTTATCTCTTTTAGCAAAGTATGTTTTAATCCATCACGGTACATGTTGTCACTGTTACAGAGAACCAATGCTCACTCTTCCTAATCAACAGAACGACTTGTGTTAATGCTGTCTAAGAATAGAGTGAAATCTTTAATCTGCGCTCCTGATCAATCCTCAACCTCTTTACAAACATCACATGGTTTTCCCTCATTTTGATTTATTTATATTTTTTCCTGCTAAAGGGTCAGTTCCTGCATGCTTTTCCCTAAACTTCACACACCGGTTAAACATGGAGCCGTGTCCCCTACCAGCCTGTGTTTTCAGTGCCCTTTTTTGTAGGGTAACATGTTAACTTTTGTCTTACTTAAACCTCAAAAATGAAAAACTGTATTAAAGATAAAGGAAAGTAACGGCATGTTCAGTTTTGTAATAAAAACTGATGTTGGACTGTAAATTACCACTTTACTTTGAGTAATGTGGTGACTCATAAGAACCATGTTACTGTGTCAGCTGGTTTTGGATATAATTAACCGATCCTCAGCATCACATCAGAAACAAGATGTCTCACCTTCACCTCCTTTATACAGTCCTGTCAAACGTAATGCATCAAAAGGGTTAACCAGATGAAGGCTGAACCACTCTCTTCCTCTCAGCGACTGTATGTGAAGTGTCTGATTCAATGTACATTTAAGTGTTGTGTTATTTTTCTCCCAGATTATCTTTTCTGAATGACAGAAATGCCAATGGGTTGTAAAATAAAAATCCACAGATCTCATTTATTTACATTGGCTCCCCTGGTGTGAATTGTTGTGACTGTTCTTATTCAGCAGACTTATTGCAAGGTTTTGTCTATGGAAGGCCATTAAAGTAAATATCTAAATATATGAACATAAATATAGCTATAAAAGACATTCTGAAATAAATGAGACAATGATCAAAGTATAGGTAAATATACACTTACAAAAATTACTTATTTTATTCAAGGATGCTTTTCATATTTCCACATTTATTGATGTTACAATTCCAAATTTCTTTATTTCATAGGATTTATATTTAATTAAATTTAATAATTCCAGACTTAACTTATTTATTTCAGACTTTTAATTCCTAATGCAACATTTGATTCCCAGTTCTTTATTTCCATCTGTTCTATTAAAAATGAATAGGCGTGGTTATCTTTATTCTGTTATTAAGAAGACCTTGGAAAAACTGTAATTTAAAACAAAATATTTTTTATGGCGCTATAATGACCTTTTAAAATATTTATATTCATTTTTATATTTATTGACTTGTTTATCCACTTCAATAGTTAAATTAAATTCCATATTTATAGTCTCAATAAACTTATAAATATGAATGCTGTTTTGAGTGACAGGTTCTTAAGAGCTCAGAAGTATCTTCACACCAGAGTTCACACTTCCTAAAAAAAAATGGAATAACTGAATAATTAAGGTCCGTCGTGCCTCTGCAGAGTTTGGACATGTTCTGATTCCTAAACTCCTGCCTGGAGAGAATGAGAGTCAGTACTGTTTTTGATCTCTTTTGGTCTTTGTAGTCTGACGTGTCTAGAGGCAGGGCTTGGTTTGCTTTGAATTTAGCCCTCAATCAGGACACATCTGTCAAAAGGTAAAGCCTGACAGCACAGGCTGGATATAAAAAGTAGTGCATGTGTGTGTGAACGCAGCATACAAACGCTCCATTGCTCCTGATGACACTGCTGCCACTGATCATCTGAGATTTAGTATAAACGGGACAGGAAACCAGTCTGAAGAGCAGTTAAACTGCACATTTCTACACATGCCTATTGTTCATTATCATGGTCCAAAGTGTTCATTGAAGAACGTGTCATCCGTCCATAATAGGACACTTGTCTGCTCCTCTTATCCAGTCTGTGTAGAAAAAAAATGTCTGGGGCTCCTTCAGACAAAGTTGGTATTATGAAATGTCCCGGAAGCTATTTATAGAAACGAATTTCCAGTTTCCAGTTGTAGAAGAAAAAGAGGAAAATGGATAACTGTAACATGCTGCATTCAAACATTACCAGTTATAAACCAAACATCAGCAAATATACAGTACCAGAGTAGTCAGCACATTTGAGAAAAGATAGACTTTAAATCATAATGTGTGTCAGATACGGTGCTGTAGGAGGCTGCATAGGAGAAACGTGGTAGTATTAGTGAAATTATAGGCGTAAATCACTTTGTTATATAATAACTGTACGGACACACTCATACACATGCATGGTGACATTTAACAGGTATACCTGCCCTCTAATGTATTTCGTTTTTACATTGCACATAATCAGTTTTTGTTGACTGTAGAAGATGTATTATTACATTCTGTTTAAGCAATGAGGTCATATTTGCTGATGACAGCATTATATGGAGGGGTGTTTATATTATAAATATCATCCTGTCATGTATTTGAATGAACAAGACACTATATTAGAAACACCCCTCAATAAAAGTTAATCCATGACCTTAGCAATAAACATATTAAACATACACTGAACATTATAAACTGTGAAAAAATGAATGTATGCAGTGGTGGACTCAGTCTGTTGGAGGGTCAGGGGCAAAAACATAAAACAGGCACCAGTGACAAAATGACTCTATGCCAGCCCCCATCAAATGGAAAAAATAAAGCTGGAAAAAACATGGGAAAGTATGTCGTTTTATTGGTAAAGAGTAATTGTGTCTGTATGTTTACATCTGTTTGATCAAGGTGACGGATGTTATTCGTGCAACACTCCAGGGGTGTCAAAAGGGGCTGCAGGTTTCTGTTCCAACCAAGAAGAAACACACCTGAATCAAATCATTCTAATCACCTGCAGCTGTCTGCAATCAGTTGATTAATTGCATCACCTGTGCTCCTGCTTGGTTGGAGCAAGAACCTGCAGCCTGGATCAGTTTGACACCCCAGCTCTACAGTGAGAAACAGCACGACGTGAAGTTCTTTCACCCACTTTGTTTTGAATGAACTCACTGCTGCCGTCGCTTATTGTACACAAACTGTGCAGCTTCAGTCCGTATACATGTGCGCAGAGCAGCGGCACTGCCACATGTCCTCCCACTTCATCCCACAATGCTGGATTGTATTACGAATGGACGCCAATATCACGGCGTCAGTATAAATGTCCTGAGGCGCGATGCCGGCAGAGATCATTATGGCACTTCTGTGGAAACACAGTCACACTGTGTGCTCTGTCCCCTTGGTTGCAATTTTCGAAGATTTTACTGAAATGTTAGCGCCGTTAGTCGCACTGGCGGACTCAGGATGTTTGGGGGGCCGGGTGAAAATAATTTTAAAAAAGGGCACCTGCTGTATGCAGGGGCATTGAAGCGGGAACTTTTGATGCTTTTATTTTTAATATTTCGAACATTAGGGCACCCCGCCCCCCTGAGGCCACCAGTGTTTAGCTGCTAGCCACAAGCTCAGATGCCGCCATGTTGAGAGCCATGTGGAGACAACCCCATTTGCCCTGAATTGTACAGCAGCTAATAAAAGAAAAACAAAACATAGTTTATATTCATGTAAAAACTTAAACGTGGCGATACTTGTCTCATGGGAAGATCTGACTTTGAATGTTTATTTTTCAGTGTGAATAGAGGCTCGAATAAAACCATGTAGCCTATGTGTAAATAAAATAAAGTCCATTCAGCACCCACTTAATCTCAGTAGTCTGATGTT
>CAFUXE010000065.1:558963-577955 GCA_903364295.1 Serranus cabrilla | reverse complement strand
TCACACTGTATGTGTGTGTGTGTGTGTGTGTGTGTGTGTAGCACTGATAAACAGTAGAAAAAGGAACTGAATCACAGACGTGTGTGAGGTTTTACTGCACGTTATCTATCAGGAGATTTACGGCCCGGCCAACCTTTGCTCTTCTCTTTTCTCTCCTCGGTTTCCTTTTATTAGGCTGAATGTCAGAAATTTACAAGCTGTGTGTCTGTGTTTGCTGTCTCCCTGTCTCTGACACATACAGTGAAGACACACAAACATGCTTTCACTTCTATCCGTGTAAGGGCCCTCACTCACATGAGACATTGCCCAGCCTCTTTTATTTAGATTTTTTTTGGCCATTTTTCAGCTTTATTGACAGTAGTAGTGGATAGAGTGAAGGGGGGAGACAGAGGGGAAGACATTCGAGAAAGGGCGCCGAGCCGGACTCGAACCCGGGACACCCGTTCAAGAGGCCAGCGCCAGTGAAAAAAACTAAATAAAAGACATCACCTTAATGAGATGTCACAATGATAAGTCTATCAAAAATACTGTCTAGTCAGAATACAGACATGTAACAAAAACATCCCCAATGAAACCAATTGAAACCAACATTCTGGACAGTCTGGAGCTCTGAAAATCTGAAGTTTTTTTTTACTATTTTCCACCAAATAAAGCCATTTTTATGTTGATACATGCTATTCTCCTGGTTTCCATCAGTGTTACTGCTGCTGTATAATGGAGCACTGCAGTGTTTGATGTAATTCATCAAAATCAATGTTGTTAATCATTGACTGTTGGGAAAAACCTTCCATTTAGCAAAAAAAACTTTGTTTACGTGTTCTCTTTATTCATAATAAATTGCATTTATAAAAATAATATTAACACTTTTTAGGTGTTAATACGTAGTTGTGATCAGGGCCGATGTTGGTTAAGAGATTTAACATAGAAAATACTATTAATGTGTCATTTTATGGCAGTTTTTTGACACAGGCTTTTTGTGTGAATTTCTAAGCAGCTACAATCTGTGCTTTGTGTGTGTGTTTGTGTGTTCCTAGGCTTGTAATTCATGCAGACCTTGGCACAACAACAGGGAGAAGGTTATATGGCCGGCCTCTGTGTCTTTACAGGTTGTATATTAACAACTTGATGTGGAAAGGACAGGTTAGCAGCCACCGAGAGGAACAGTGTGAATGTGAGAAGCGAACAACTCAGAGAAGAAAACAGAGAAGGACTAACTGGATATCGATCTTGTTAAATAAACTTGTGGATTTTACAAAATATCATCTCTGGACTTTGCAACACAATGTGAAAGGAAGTTCTTAGATGCACTGGGACCTGGAGAAGAGCCAGTTAAAAATTAAGTTTTTATCAGATCATGGACTTTCTTTAACTCCTCAAACATTTAAAAACTTCAGAGCGGACAATGGGCAAGTGTTGGTTGTGTTTGGGTGTCCTGGGGATTCTTGCTGCTTCGTGTCAGGGCATCGGACAGCCTCTGGAGAATATTACAATCAATGTGATCCTGCTGGAAGACAATGAGTCTCCCTGGAGTCTGGGGTTTGTGAAAAGAGAAATAAAGAAGGCCGTGGAAATAGATTCAACTATTAATGCTGAAGAAGGTAATAAATTAACACAAAAAATGTCTGCATGTGCATGAAAGATCATATTACTGTAGATTCTGCATTAGAAATTTAGATTATTAATTGGTGCAAAAATTATCAGAATTAAGCACTATAAAATTCTGAATTTGAATGAGTGTAAATGTGTGTGTATAGCTGGCTGTATTTGAACACATTTGCAATTTCACATGATTTATTACTGTGTGTCTACAGTACAATCGATAGCCAATTATTTAAAAAAAAAATCATTATTGCAATAATAATTTCCCTTCTTTTTGTTTTTTGCAGTTTTTTAATGCTCCTTTTAAGTATTTCTTTGTGTATAGTTATATTTTCTTGGCTTCCATCTTATCCAGTGTTCTCACTGAAACTAGATTCTATTATACAAGCAGAAACACAGCTCAGACTTCATGAGACAAGCGAGGCAATGACAAAAGATAAAAGATAAGATATTATTTAATCAGTGTAATAAATTATTAGATGAAGGCTGGCCTGAATTAAAAGGAAAGAGCCTAATCATTTGTAATGTTTAGCCTACTTAATGTTGTGTGCGAGCTTTGCTTGATCTTTGTTCTGCATGATAATGACAGAATGTGACCCACATAGACTTGTCCAGATTAACCTGCTAAGGGACCAAGGGCAAAAAAGAAAGAAAGAAATGAAAAGCACAAATTAATTTATCAATATGAAACCATGTATATTTTGACAGCAGTCCCCTACAACAGGGTGGGACACATGTTGTCCCTTATCATTTGATATGATATTAAAGCCTACATTGTCCCAAATGTGCAGTCAACCAAGTGACCGCAGACCAAAGGACCTTTTCCCAGCAGTCATTTTGACATGTCTCTGTGAGGAAACTCACAGGTGTTTCTAATAACTTGAGTAACGGTTGCACTCCACTTCGGAGATGTGCTGGTATTGTAATGCATCGTTAGCGTAATCAGCTCCACCTGTGCTGTTCCTGCCGTGACAGTGATAATATCTGCTGTAAAAAAAAAGCCTCATGATAATTTGCATTTGCTGCCAAAAATTCTTAGTAAATGATGAGAAAAGTGAAGCAACGGCTTTTCGTCAGAGGTATGTAAAAGTAGCTTCTCATTTAGTTGATTTTTTTTCAACTGAAATTGTTGCTAGCAGATTTTATCCGCCGTTGCTTGCTAGCTAGCTAATTAGGCAACGTTAGCTTTTTTTGTTGTTGATTTAAATTGCTGTTTGGAGAAACTTTAGCGAATTTTAATATTTAAAAAAAGTTGTATGAGAGTGTAAACTTCCCCTTGGAAGTGCTGTAACACTGGTTATATGCTACAAATAGGGCACCACAGGAACGAAACCTGAAAGTAAGTTTAAGCTAGCATGTTAGCGCCCTGTGGGCTAACCTCAATGAGGATTTTGGATGGGTTTTTGGTTAGATACTTGGAATGAGGTGAGTGTGTGTGTGTCCCGTTATAACATTTGCTGTTCGTAACAGGGATTTAACAAGCAGACACTCATCTTTTTTTTTTTTCAATTAATGATTTTTGTTTCTGCCTTTCCAAAAATAAAGATACAAGGTTCCGACTCAAGCCAGAGTACAGCGGGTTCAACACAACCATTTATCGACATAAAGGCTGCCACAGCAGCCAGTGTGAGGGAGTGGACAAACTAAGGTACCTGCTGGTGAGTGGCTACAGTCTTTCTCCATCCACTCATAACACACTCGCTTTTACACATGTGTGCACAGACTTGCCTGTGTGCTTAGTGTGCACCATGAGGATTTAAAGTGTTTCCACGAGGGGGGCAGATTATGGGTTACTAGTTACTGTGTTATTAGTAATTTGTTTCCACTTTCTTGCTTAGTTGCTTCCTAAAGGCACTTCCTTTTTGACCAGTGTACAAGCAATGCTGCACAAGAAATTTAGGATACATATTATTTATCACACATAGTTAAAAACAATAACATCAGCACCCTAAACTTAAAACAAATGTCAAACAAACTGACCCACTGACAAAATACTCATTGATGCTCTCTTGCAGGATACAGGCACCCTGGGACATGCTGTACTTGGGCCCACCTGCACCGTGGCAACTTACCAATTGGTTGAGTAAGTGCATTTTTCCAACATCACATCCACAAATAGATAGCTATCGTTTGAAGAAGACATAGCTATTTATTCTTTTTTTTAATGTATCTGTTAAGTGTTGAGAAACATTACTGTTTGAACTCAAGTTGCTTATCAGACTGTAAAGGAAGGCTTGGTGGCTGGATATCTGTTAACCAGATATCCGCTGGCAAGAATCCTGAGGTCACAAGTTCACAAATCCATCTTGCCAGGCTCTAAATGATGCATTTGAGACAAACAACTGGATGTTCTGACCAATCAGTGTCCTGTGAGGAGCTGCTGGCAGCAGTATGCACGGTTTAGATGTATGTGTTTTCAGTGGGGCCTCCTCAGATGGTTCTGTGCTTCATCCATTCGGCAGCATCAGGTTAGCTAACCAGAACCCTGGAGGCCAAATTACCACTAGCTGATGGGTTCCAGGATTTAACTTTAGGTGATTTTGTGGTGGATGTCTGCCATCCATCTTGCCCTCCTTTGGTTAGGCCTATATGTAAATCTGCTACCTCTCTCTTCCCCCCCTTTTCTCTTCTTTTCATTCTCTGTCAGTGTGGAACAAGGTCTAAAGCTCAGTACGCCCATAATGTCGGCGGGAAGCTTTGGTATGGCCTGCGACTACACGCCAAACCTGCAGCGTCTCCTGCCACCGGCACGCAAGATCTCAGACTTTTTTGCCCACTTTTGGAAGAATGACAACATCATCAAACCTGCATGGGACACGGCCTATATTTACAAGAAACTGGGCAACACTGAGGATTGCTTTTGGTGAGTCACCAAGGAGATTAGTAGAAACACACCCAAAGTAAAACAGAATCATGTGAATGTTTGTTCCAACAGTGATTTATACAATATGTTGTTTGTTTTAATGTGACGTTAAGTGATGTTCCTCTACAGGTATATAGATGCACTTGATTCAGGAAGCTTTCCCCTTAATGTTACAAAAACGGCACTGCGCAAACCAGAAGATCTGGGAAATGTACTGAAGGCCAACAACAGGACAAGTAATCGTAAGTCTTTTTTTTAAAATAAGCATCCATTTTTTTTTTTTTTTTTTTATTGTGAAACAAGGTGACAAAATTAGAACATAGCAAAAACAGTGGTACAGGACATAAACCGTAGTGAGAAAACATAAAAAAACAAACAAAACAGACAGAGACAAAGCTTGCAGTCAGAGTTCATGTGAATTAAAATAAGCATCCATAAACAGTAGTGCATTTAATTATTTAGGATTCTTTGAAGTTTTTCACTGTCAAACTCACAGACTTGTAATGAAATGTTATATAAAGCTGGACTGCATGACAACTTCCCAATAGGGCGCCACAGGAATGAGTTCTTGAACTTCAGTTTCAAGGTTAAAGTGGAAATCTAAATGGAAATCGTGGTCAGAGGGTTGACCCCAGCCTAAGGCTATACAATGCTAAACATGCTATACTGGTATGTGGTGTTACATGCTTTTCTCTGTTTGCAGTGTTCATCCTGTGTGGATCACCAAAGGATTTAGCGGAGCTGAAAAGTGTCTGCCCAGAGACAGATCGCAGTGATATTCTCCTCATCCTCATTGACCTTTACAAGTCAGTACTCTTAATTAATTTAATCTCTGATCTTGCAGTCTCTTTAATTTCTTATCTTTTTACTTCCTGCATGTCTGTCCTACACAGCAGTGATTCACACTTTACTTTATCTTAAGGGTATGTTGAAGTTGACAGGGGGTACGAGTTGTTCAAACAATGTATCATGTAACTTTATTAAGAAAATATGCCCACAAGCTGGACATCACAAGCTGTGATCATGAGTGCATAAAAATAGTTAGCAAGCGAGCATACCAGCCATCTAATGGTGCGAGCGATCCATAACTTTTAGCTAAAATTTAGCTACGGTAATTAAGAAAGTGGAGTTTGCATATTCTCTCCAGGTCCTCCAGCTTCCTCCCACAGTCCAAAGAGATGCAAAAAAAGTTAGGAAACTGTCTGAAACGTGAATAAAACAGAATGTGATCATGTAATAATCCTTTTTGACATATATTCAATTGAAAATGGTACAGAGACAGAATATTTTATGTTCACACTAAATATACACTCCAAGTTTTGAATTTAATGCATCCTGGGTGAAGTTAATTAAGGGGTAATTTAGTACATGGGACAAAAAGGACAGAGAGCCACTGGCAAACAGTGACAAATGTGTAAGTTTTCCTCTACATGCTTATAAGAAGTCCTCTCCTCTCACAGTGATCAGTACTACATCAACAAAACGTCGCTGCCCTTCATGAGGAACGTGTTGGTGCTCACTATGCCCAACGACAGAAAATACATTGTCAACACAGACCTGAAAGACAACAACACAGTGAGGACACATTACTGTTAATTAATATTAATATTGCTGCTAATGACAAATAACTGTTTTCACTGCATTTCTGTGTCTTTCTCTCTCTGCAGATGAATGATTACATGGCTGCGTACCATGATTCAGTGCTGCTGGTAGGCCAGGTGATGAGGGACATTGCTAAAAAAAATACGTCGGATATCCAGCAGATGGAGTTTGTAAATGTGAACTACGTCCGTAACACATCCTTTAATGGTAAGGAGGGAGGAGGAGGTAGTGGGAGGAATGAGGAATGCTAAGCTAGTGAACATGAAAACAAGCATAATTGTATTTCTGTAAAATTGTCATCTTGTGTATGTTAGCATTTAGCTCAAGCACTGCTTTGTTGAGGCGCAGGCTGTAGGTTTAATTGGCATAAATGTTGTTTTAAAATACGGAAATCCGCTATTGAACTACTCCAATGTGCAAGGTTGTAACTGGGAAACATGTCACAGATTTTTAAAACCCCAAAACATCCTGAGAAAACACTGATGACCTGACAGCAGCGCTGACACTGGTCGCTGTTGTGTGCGAGGCCCAACAGATGGAAGCTGTCAACTGCTGTCCCTTGTTTGTATTTTTCACTGACGAGATGAAGTGATAAGGTGCTACAGCCTGCAGACAGCAGCTGTGAGTGGCCTGTGTGTAATTGGGGGTGAGTGTGTGATTGACGGACACACTCAAAGAGAAGCAGTTTCTTCTGTCAGCCTCTTTTATCTGTATTTTCTTTTAAAAAATGAAATGGGTCAGCACAATACAGGGCACTCCTTTACAATATTCCCAACAGTGACAAGTGAATGGAAAAATGCACATTTCTGGTGTTGTGGTAAACAAGTATATGTTTGTCATATGTGATGTTTTCTGTGACTCTGCTTAGGAAGTGCTGGAACCTACAAGCTGGACAGGCATGGAGACAGAGACGTGAAACTCTCAGTCATTTACACCACGCTTGACAACAAGGTACAGTGTTCCCCTTACGTTAATAAGTAAGTAATACAGTAATAAGTTACTCAAAAATTAATTATATCTGGGATTCTTCTGGATTACTTTAAAACCATTAAGAATAATGCACCTTAATCCAAACATTAGAGCTCCACAAATATTTTAATTTCTTTTCCTCAAAATGTGTTCAATGTAAATAAAAGGCATAATCAGCATTTACAGCTGGTCGAATCAAATGACCCATACAAAACAATACTGCAACTACATGTGTTTTATTCTGAAACGTGCATTTTTCTCCTCTTGTGTGATCCCCAGTACCAAACTTTATTCACATTCGACACTGAGGTCAACGTAACCAAAGTGGCTCAGTCGGCCCCTGCCTTCATCTGGGGAAAAAAGCTTCCTCATTCCAAACCAGACCAAGGTGCAGCTAACACACACACGCACACAGTCTGATCGTGTCAGCTGACCATCACAACTTATAATCTTAAACAGTCTTTCTACACACATTCACACCTGCGCACCCATAGACAGACACATAGCACACCTGTTAGTGTTAAAGGTTTATCAGCTGTTTATTGCTGTAAGATGAGCCATCAGACTGCAGTGCAGAGATCCAGAGGTGTTATAAAGTGTCGAACTGTATTTTTATTAAAGGGCTTACTGTCACCAAAGTTATAGTTTAAAACAGTAATAAGACTGTGACACAGGGACAAAACTCCAAAGGCTTTTTCACCTAACAACAAAATAAAATGGACAAAATTGACCCACAAGTACTGGTGAATGTCTAGATCTATGTTGTACATTGTGTGTTATTTTGTCTCAGGTTGGGAGGCAAAAACCTATTTCACGCTTGATGTGGGCAAAGCATTAGTCTTTCTAAATTTCCATCAGTGTTTTTTGTGGCTCTCTCTTTCAGGCCTGGAAATTCATGACATCATTGTCATCGTGCTGGCTGTTACCGTGGCTGTGGTGGCCACCATTGCTTTCATTTTCTACAGGCGAGTGACTGACCGACCTAATTTCATAAAACTGCTCATATGGACATTAACACACACTGGGTGGAGTCACATGATCAGCTGAATCTGCCCCGATTGTAGAGCCCAATTTAGTTATGAGTAAAAACAGAGGACGACAAGGCACGTCTTGGCTTCCCTGTATTATTTTGTATTTCATGATGGCTTTGTGTTGCTGTGCAGACAGAACAGGAGAGACCGAAGGGTCAGGAAGCGCTGGTCCCACATCGCCTCTGATCTCATCACGCCGATGGAGAACAACCAACTCAATGTCATCTCTCTTAAGGTAAAGAAAACTAGCGAGCAAAAAAGACTTTCTCACAGGACTTTTTCTTTATTTTACTTGTGAAATGCTGCCTCGATATTGTAACAGCTTGTCACTCAGGGATAGGCAAGGATTAAAAAATGTATATGGAAACGTTCAAAACATATTACAACTTCTGGGATTAAAGTTTTCTTGTGCATTCAAGCCTACTTCTGATTCCTTCTGCAGCTGATGTGCGTGTGCAATGGTATGTGTTGCTATGGTGACGTGTTCTGATAAGGGGTCTATACCTCTATACCTGGCCACATGCTCCAAACTTATAGGTGCTTTGTAATGTCCCCAAAATTATATAGTGAACTTTCCAAACTTCCAATCTTTACATTATATTGTGAAAACAGACTCACTGTCTTCTTAAATGTTGTAATATGACATAACTGTTGTCTTTTCCTGGTTTTAAAGGCTGAATTGCAATAAACTGATGTCATTTTCTGAATGTACCAGACTGCTGTATCTGGCCATTGTTTGCCTCTACACACTGTCATTACATCAACATGACCAGTCTAAAAGAAACATTCACTTTACATCACTACATTTCCTAAAATATCTCCCACATTGCATCTACAAAAATAAAAAACACAATAGTTTGGACATGTTTGCTCTGTTAACATTTTCTCCATCCGCCCCCATCAGATTGAAGACGAGAGGAAAAACATGAAATTCCAGATCCGCCGTGCGCTCTACGATAAGAAGGTAGCTTATCACAACATCAGTTTTAAAATCAATCAACATGCACTGAACATGTGGATTTGATGGTTCTTGTTGCTGATTTTGCTGCAATGTTTTCAGATTGTGATTCTGAAGGAGCTGGAGCACTCGGACGGGAACTTTACAGAGACCCAGATGATAGACTTTAATGCAGTAGGTCGATGTTTTGTGTGACCTTTTGTTAAAATGTTTGTCCAAGCCGCGCCATTTAAAGAGCTTCTTTTCTTCTTTTCTCTGCAGCTCATGCAGATCGACTATTACAACCTCACTAAGTTTTATGGCACGGTGAAGCTCGATCAGGGCGTGTTTGGAGTGTTTGAGTATGGAGAGAGGGGGTCGCTCAGGGTACGTATGGCATGTTCACATGCACTGAATGGAAGCTCAGTTTGTGCATGTTAGAGAACAAATTCATGATCAGTTTCTCAGTACGTGAAAAGCAAGAAAGGATCCGATTTCTGTTCAATAACTTTACCAGATTCGATGTTCCTTGCTTCTTCCAGTATGTGCTGAACAACAAGATCTGTTATCCAGAGGAGACATTCATGGACTGGGAGTTCAAGATCTCCGTCATGTACGACATCGCCAAGGTGAGACAAACTCACCATGCATCATGTGACTCTGTGTGTTCATCTAAATTCCTCTCTGATTAAATTATTTTGACTATTATTACTTCCTGAAGTAGTAGAATAAAGCATCATGCATGCAGCACTGCTACTGAAAAATTACAGGAACTGTCGGTGCAGTTCTCTGTTGTATCCAGCAGAGGTCAGTAAAGCTCACATATGACTTTCTGCCCTTTAATAAAACCCTGTGGTGGTTAAATCCTGTGTGCAGGGCATGTCCTACCTCCACTCCAGTCACATCCAGGTGCACGGCCGCCTCAAGTCCACCAACTGTGTGGTGGACAACCGCATGGTGGTGAAGATCACAGATTTTGGCTGCAACAGCTTCCTCAGCCCAGGCAGAGGTAAAACAGCAGCCGCAGTGTGTCTAGTCCCTCATGAGTTTATACTCATCACTTCCTCACACCCTCCTCTCGTCTTCCTCCCCTCAGACTTGTGGACCGCTCCGGAGCACCTGAGGAAACAGGGCACCTCTCAGAAAGGAGACGTGTACAGCTTCGCCATCATCGCTCACGAGATTGTTCTCAGGAAGAGCACCTTCTACACGGAGAGCTGCTCCGACCGAGCAGGTTAAACCCCAACACTAACACGCTGAGCTGTATTGTGATGCACACACACAGTAATATTGTTTGTAACTTTGTTAGGAATTAATGTTTGTGTTTCCTGACAGAAAAGCTCGCCAAAGTCATCATGTCCTACTTCAGACCTGATCTCAACTTCGACACGGCCTCAGAGAAAGAGTTAGAGGTGAGTTAATGGGTGCCAACTTCAACTGGCAGTGTGCTGTGTATGTGGCGTGTCTTTAAAACCTTGTGTCCTCTGTCTCCCAGGTGTACATGTTGATAAAAAGCTGTTGGGATGAGGATCCAGAAAAAAGACCGGACTTTAAGAGGGTAGAAAACCTTCTGGGGAAAATCATCAGGTAATCGCTGCGTTCACTGTCATGGGATCTCATTACCAATCAGGCCGAGAGCCTCTGAGAAATTGATTCCTTATTTCTTCTGTCTTCTAGTAAAATTCACAACCAGGACAATGAGAGCTACATGGACAACATGATCAGACGGCTGCAGATGTATTCCAGAAACCTGGAGCACCTGGTGGAGGAGAGGACGGCCCTCTATAAGGCTGAGAGGGACAGAGCTGACTGCCTCAACTTCATGCTGCTACCTGGGTCTGTTCACACTCACAAAACACTGGACTGAGAACATGGATATTTCAATAATAAAGACATTGTTACCTACAGAAGTCGGCCAGTCTGAAAAATGCAGTGATATAGCTGATGTAAATGGACCAGAAGCACAGATGGATCATCCTGTTTCTGTGTCTTTGTTTCTTTCTGTGCAGCCCGGTGGTGAAAAGCCTGAAGGAGACCGGTGTGGTGAAGCCAGAGCTGTACGAGGAAGTGACAATATACTTCAGCGATATAGTCGGTTTCACCACGCTGTGCCAGTACAGCACGCCGATGGAAGTCGTTGACATGCTCAACGACATCTACAAGGGCTACGACCGCATCGTCGACCACCACGACGTGTACAAGGTGCTCACAGGGGTCATGTGACGTAGATAAACACATGGACTGATTGATAGACAGCACAGACTTTATTATATCTCCCATCTACCGTCAGGTGGAGACGATCGGTGATGCCTACATGGTGGCCTCCGGTCTTCCGAGGCAAAATGGGAACAGGCACGCGGTGGATATCTGCCGCATGGCGCTGGACATCCTGGCATTCATGGGAACATTCCAGCTCCGACACCTGCCCGGGATCCCCGTGTGGATACGCATCGGCGTTCACTCAGGTAGGTACGACTGTGACTTAAAAAAAGCGTAAAACTTTAATAAAAACAGAATGCAGTGTGCATAGTTACAAAAAAACAAGTTTGAACATTGGATATTTTGTCTTTGCCACAAAGGACTAATTCTGTCTTTATTTCTATTTTTCAATAACTTTTTTCGAATCAGGTTTGTAATAAGAATTTAAATGTGAATGAACACTCAAGATAAGTTGATGTTAAACCACTGGATTGTTTGCTTTTACAAGACCATTAATGTTGTTTTTTCTTTTGGTAGTTAAGCCTCAGCTCTTAAGTCTGAATAAGTCTTTCATAAGATGTCCACACTTAGAACCTTAAGAACAAACATCACTGCGGACAATTTTGTTACAACTTTTTTATTTTTCAATATTTTGTTAATACATATGCCATACATTTTGGCAAGGGTGTGGCAAGCTCCTATAATAAAATGTGTAAAATGTGTCTGCAAAATACAGACACTTAGACCCTTAAGGACAAAAAAGTCTGACTTAAACCCCATTAAAACCAGTTATTGATCCTGTGGCCATTTCAGCATAAAATCATGCATTCTATTGAATTCGACTTTCAAGCGAAACTCTATTTTTTTAAAATATATTTTTCATCAGATAAAGCAATTTTCATGGCCAAGTGCATTCAATCCCCAATAATCTATCTGATTCGCCTCCCTCTGACCTTCCCACTCCTTGTCTGTCTTCTTGTAAACAGCTGTAATGATGGAAACCTGACTGACTTACTCTCTGTGTGCAGGTCCCTGTGCTGCGGGTGTCGTGGGGATAAAGATGCCCAGATATTGTTTATTTGGAGACACAGTCAACACAGCGTCCCGTATGGAGTCTACAGGACACCGTGAGTAGAGCAATAAAACACACCACGAGACATTTCACGATCACACGGCTGTATGCTGACATTCATGCTGCCTACCAGTAAAGTCCAGTTATGTCCTGCTCATTTTTCCTGTAATGACAATTACAGAAGCTACCAATCAACCTAATGCAATAAATCTACCACAGCAAAGCTTTTGTAAAAACAGATGCCTGTTTTATCTTTTTATATCTTCCAGCCCTGCGGATCCACGTCAGTCAGCCCACTATAAATATCCTGCAGAGGACAGACTGCAAGTTTGAGTTTGAGATCAGAGGAGAAACATATCTGAAGGTAAAGACGGGCCTCTGCATTACATTTAGCAACGAGTCCGGGAGTCTCTGAGTCTGAAGTGTGGATGTGCAAACTGCTAATGTTGTGAATGTGTGTTTTCTAAGGGTAAAGGCTCAGAGACGACCTACTGGCTGACAGGTGAGACGGGCGAAGACTACGACCTCCCAACTCCACCCACAACGTAAGCAAACCATCCACCTGCTGAGATGTCTTTACTACTAACCTTGTCTATGGAGCTTTGAGCTGCTTTGTTTTCTTTTTCTGGCATATAAACATGCAGGGGTGTAAATACCGGCATACAGGATATACCCTCTTATTTTGGTCATGGACAGTATACTCAGAGTCATTGGAATATATAGGAGAGTGAACCCACTTCCTCTTCGGTAACCTGTCCATGTTGTACACGCCCCTCATCAATGAATACAATACCACTGTGTAGATGTACATATTCACTGTCAACAACACCTGATTTTCCCTTAAAGTTACATCAGGCTTGATCATTATGTTCAAATACAGTCAGTAAAATATTGCTAATTTGCTTTGTAAGAGAGCTAGATGAGAACATACTCTAAAAATGAAGAGACAGCCACCAGTCAGTTAGCTTAGCTTAGCATAAACACTAGAAGCAGGGGGAAACAGCTATCATTGCTCAGTCTAAAGGTAAGAAAATCTACCTATCATTCTTTTTTTTCAATAATTGACACAATATATTTTGTTAGTTTTGATATTAATTTATTTCGTGCTGCTGATTTTCCCTCTTTTTGAAAGCTTTTGAGAAGCCTCTAATCAAGAAATGTATTAGGGTTTTTTCCCCACTTATTTTTTGGAGGATTTCGTGAAAATATACAGTTTGTCTTACAGTGGAACTATTTTCCCACCAAAAACATTGTTAAGAATCTGGGGGTATCTAGTTTTTGTTCACATTCAGTTAGAATTAGGTGTGAATTTACACCAGTGTGCTCAGAGGGTTAAAAGATATAGTCTTTACTGTTTACATTAGACTGAGGGTAGCTACTTGTTCTGACTTTTAGACCAAAGATCTGACATTAAGACGTGCATTCAGTATCCTGCTGGACCTCTGTTCACGTACTGGCTCCTACCTTTCCAGGGAGAACTTCCAGCGGCTGCAGCAGGACCTCGCCCACATGATCCTGACGTGTCTGGAGCGGCGCTCTCGAGGCTCCGTCCGCAGGAAGAAGACACTTTCCAGTCAAAGCACGGAGGACGACATGGACCCGGAATCGGGGGTGGAGTCAGAGAGCGACATGCCCGAGTACCTGCACCTGGGCACGGTGGATAACACCCTCAGTACATTCCTGTAGTACCTCACATGATGCTATTATACGTTTTCTATCAGTCAGAGGCAGAAAGGACTGTAGCAGCAAAAGCAGGGATATGAAAATGATAGAACAGTTCCCTCCATGTGAGGCCAAACTGAGGCCATTGTACTCATGGGGATTTTTCCTACATAAGTTTGTCAGATTCATAAATTTTTATAAATATGCAATTTATTTACTGCTTTGTCCAAAATGGGTCATATGGAGCTAAAAGGATCCTGGACAACAGGAGAGACTTGATATTGCAGTTATTCTTTAAGCTTAAAATCATTGCTCAGCCATTTTTGTAGGGCCAGCTGCATCCAAACTCAACATAATGGCAATGAAAGTGCCAATCAATGACTAAGTTACCTAAAAAGTATTAGATTCTGTTCAAATCTATAGATTTAGGCCTTAATTTATCAAACAAAAATACCTTTAAAGGAATAAGTTCCCCTTCAAATCCCCATTAGTGTGTCAAATACTAACTGTTAATTCTTGAAGAAAAAATCCTTGATGAACAAATTTAACTCAAACCACTTCTGCCACTACTGTCTCACACTTACTCGTCTGGACACCCTGCATGCCTGCCAAGTGTGAGTGATGGTGGTGGAAGATTTTAAAACAGTAAGATTTTGGCAAAAATAAATGTTTGGGAAGTACTGAGCGTACGATTTGAATAATACTACACAATTTTTGTGAAGTTATAAAGGGAAGTTCTGATATAGTTTTGCAACATTTACCGCCCATTTCAATTCATCAGAACTTACTCAGTTTTCTCATTCTGTTCATCATGGAGGCATGCCAGAAATATATTCTTTCATCCAGAACTCAAGGAAAGAAAGCGTGAGTCATTAATATACAAATGGTCATTTTAAGGGTGAACTATTTCTTTCATTGTCTAGAGACTACAGAAATGTTCTCCTACTTACAGCAAGGTATAAAACAAATTCATAAATATATCTTGTGCATGATTAATCACATGCATGCTTTAAACAGGAAAAGCTAATCAGAGACAAGGTGAGCCTTTTATCTGCCATGTTGTTCAGTCTTAAAAATATCCTGAGGTTTTTACACAGTAATGATTTAAAAATTGCGTTTTATTTTTGTGAAATTCCTCACATGACCAGCTGATATGGAAAAAAAAGAAGCTTGTACTGGCGACTTTATATTAGTGTATAGTTTTTACGCAAATAATGTAAAGATATAGCTTTTGAGCACAGCAAAGGAGCACTGGAAACTTAAAGTGGTAACCACTGCACGGGCTGTATGCAGCTGTTGATGTGTTGATTCAGACCAGTGAGCACTGACATGTTGGCACGTCACGATCATGTGATGGTTGCCTTAAAACAATATATTCAAATCTGTATTTTAAACCAAAGGACAAAGATTTATTTGTGATAATGGAGACATTCATTTACATAAAAAAAACAAAGAAAAGAAATCAGCGTCTGTCACATTGATGAAAATGTTTGTTGATCAGGTGAGGTACAGTGAAATGAAACAGCGTTTCTTGAAGCCTGTACAGGTTGGTTTGAGGCGTTACAATGCATGTGTCACATTGTCGTATGTATACAGACACTGAGGCTCTATGGACGGCAGAGAGGGAAAGAAAACTCCAGCATCAGATTAAAATATTTTTCTATCCACAGCTGCCTGACAGATGTTTGTTTTTTGCACAGAATAATGAAAGAGGACTTTAAAACATCAAATACTATGTGAAAACACACTCTACTGTACAGCAGACACAATTCAACACATTGTGTACAAATAAAAAAAATAATGTGAATCCAGCAAACCAAACAAGGTAACTGGACATGCAAATGGAAGTTTATAAACCTGACCTAATGGTGCAACATTTTCATTAGAGAAAAAAGCTCTTTTCTTGGGGAATAGTCTGTTAACAGCCTTTATGTAAACTAAAACTTTAATAAACCTGATGAATATATCTCTATACACTGTTGAAGATCATATGGTTCGTCAAAAATAAAAGCCAGTCGCCAAGTAGAAAAAAAGCAAGTGTCACCCAAAGATGACATGAACCCCCCTCCCTACTAAAAAAAGTCAAAGCCCAGATTCTTTTTACAGTGTAACATTCAAAAAGAAACATTGGAAATAAATTAAACAACCGAACGTACAAAAAAATAAAAAAAGGCATGACATTTTATACAAAAAAAACAAACTAAAGCCTTCTGCAAGAGCTGCGTAAAAACACCTCAAACACACAGCAGCATGTACTGTCTTTATCTCTACTTGTCCACAATATGAAAAATAAAATTCTCCGAACAAACATGCACTGGAAGAAATGTACATAAAATACCACCTGGACCCTCGGTGAGATCGTAAACTACCCATTTGTCGACTAAAGTATTAAAACAGTAATAACACCTATGATCATTTCGACACGTCGGTCTTTTGACGCGTCAGTTTTGCTGCTTGAACTCAAGGCACCGAATGATCAGTTAAAATAGTCACAAGAAAAAGCTGAAGTGACAAAAAAAATAAACAGTCTTCTCCCTCCTGCTAATATCAGTTATGATTATCATAAGCATGATGAGTAACGTCACTGTTCTAACATGTATTCTGCTAATGCAGCTAACAAGGTATTCCAAGGAACCTTACAGGTTTCTATTCTACACTATCCGTTATATGTACGCACACACAAACACACAATAATGTATTTGCAGCCTATTTTTATTTTATTATCAAAATGTTATCAAAAGTCGTCAACCAGGATCCTAATTCTCGATTGTCTACCGTTGGTACTCTGACTGCTTATTGCCTGTACAAAACAGCCCGAATGTGTTGGTGTGCTTCCTTACTGCATGTTGCTGGTCAGTCAGTGTTAAACAGCAGCTGAACAGCAGGAGGCGGGGGGGGATCAGACATAAGCTGCTGACAGCCAGCGCTCAATATGGCTGCAGAAATCTTCAGAGGCAGAAATAATCTCTCTGCTTTAGGTAAACCTCAGCGGGCAGAGCCAAAGAACTGCAGTTTTTATTAAGGGTTAGTGCAGGACAGCAGCAATACGTGAAATATACATGTATTAAATCGACAGTAACAACTTTGGAATGGATGTGGAATGTTTTTTTCAAAGGATGTAACTTTATTTGAGCCCCAACAATGTGCAATACTAGCTTAATTGCTTGCTAATGTTTTGCCAAATACTATTTGAATGGAAGTGTTAGTTGGCTAGCCTGCTAAATAACTTCAAAAGCTAACGTGACACATTACACTTTGACCTTCTGCATTATGATGAACGACAATAAATTATGTAACGGTACAAAGCAACGGTGCATAACTAACTGTTGCTTTATATTAGCCAAGAGCGATGCATGGTAGAGGCAGCTATCTCGCTAACTGTAAACTAAGATTAGCCAGCCAGCTAGCTGTAGCTTGGCTACCCTGCATTGATCTGGTTGGTTGCCCACAAAGTAATTTGCAAACAGAAAGCTATTTACTATCATGGAGCCAGTGGTCCAGATAGCAGCTTACTCCATTCTAAATATGTATGGCCGTCATTTATTTTCCAGTCAGTGTTTATGTAATAGGCTTTGGCCGATGCAGAGTGTTTGATTTTTAAGAATTTTCTTAAAATTTTACATAGTATATTTAAAGGAATTTACTGTACCAAATGTGTTTGAATCGGGCTAAAATTAAACCCAAATAAATTACCGGTATATATTTACCTGTTTCAGTAACAAAAAAGCCTACCCAGCTAATTTTTCGTCAAGTTATTAAACAAGATGTTGTAATGCTGTTAACATCCTATTTACGCAGCTAACAAGCTAACTATATATATATATATATAGCTAACAAGCTAACTTAGTATGGTTACTCTCTTTTCTTCCCCTTTGTGTTGTTATATTTTTACTGTACAGGTTGTTTGGCTCGTACCACTGCAGATTAACTTCATTTTTTTCCAGTTATTTATGCCTCCAAGAAATAGTTTAAAAGAGACCTTAAGTCGTGCCCCGCTTCCATTGACAACTGTTCAACGTATTTCCTATGATTAATTTGGTTAAATGTTTTCAGATATGCTACAACATGACATTGGGCTATTGTAGATGTGTCCTAGGCTATAGGTTTATTTACACACTCTGTAAAAAGCATTCAACAAATATACCTGGAGAGTTTTCCAGGTGAATGTGCAGAGCGGGGTTGTGCACAGGATACATACAGGATATGTGGTGCACTTCCTACAAGTTGCCAATAGAGGTTGTTGAAAGTCGTGATGTGTGAACAAACTTAAGTGTTTCTTAAAACCCCTTTTCAATCATACACCTGCACTGCGGCAGAGCTGCTGCTCCTTATTCAACAAAGATGATGACAGAAGACAATGTGAGTATCACTTTTACAAAACAGATCCACCTCAGTCTCTTCCTCAGTAAGATCCTCCCTCCCTCTCTCTCTCTCTGCCCTTCTCTGTTACAGCCTCTCTGACTCACGCAGACATCTCTGTCAGTTGGGGCCAAAGCTGCCTCTGGATCACGGCCAGGGCGACAGACTGAGACGAGGCTGCTGC
Source organism: Serranus cabrilla (assembly GCA_903364295.1). NCBI lineage: Eukaryota > Metazoa > Chordata > Actinopteri > Perciformes > Serranidae > Serranus > Serranus cabrilla. The sequence continues at coordinate 559,478 of CAFUXE010000065.1, read as the reverse complement.
TGAGCATGCACCAGCACGAAGTGATGCAGGTGTGTATCAGCGCATGACACAGTGTTGGTGCAGGGGAGAACCTACAGCAGTGTGTGTTACTGTCAGTGCAGTGTGTGTGTGTGCGCTGGCAGCTCAATGAGTGTTTCAGTCCGATGAAACCTTTGTAAGGTGACCTGTAAATAACGTAATATAATACACATCTTACGCCAACTAATGCTCGTCTGTCTCCAGCTCCACTGTTTCTACATGTCAATTGAAAGCCGTGATAACCAAGGAATGGTGAAGCTAACACCTAATACAATAAGAAGCCTAGTTGCTGAAACGCATTAAATGAAACGGCATCCACATGTCACTCAAAGCAGCCACCCGCTTAATTAATTATGTATAAGCCTTAACATAATTAAACGGGTAAGTAATTACCCCCCCATTCCATTTTCATGAAATCATGGAGGTTTATGGGGACTGACTCGCTTTTGGAGCCTCAAGTGGCCAGTTGAGGAACTGCAGTTTTCAGCCATTTTTTT
>CAFUXE010000065.1:495892-521204 GCA_903364295.1 Serranus cabrilla | reverse complement strand
CAGGCTCTTTTAGCCGTGAAAGTCAGAGGACAAACTGACTGTTATATGATGGCAACTCGTTGTGGAAACAGTGGTTGTCTACCAGAGCGTTGAGGCTTCTCTTGGGGAGGAAGCAGAACTTTAACACAACATAAATAAATTCTTGCGACTTCAATGATGGAGAAGGTTTGCGTCTGTGCGTGTGAGCGTCTGACATTTGTAATGAGTGGGAAACCAAATCACACTTCTACACCCTGTCTGGTTTTCTTCTTACAAACTTGCAAGCAGCAGGGCTAAAAGGGTGTGTGCATGTGTGCATGTGTGTGTGTGTGTGCAGGCTTAATAATAAACCGACACAGCGTGCATCTGCAGCAGAGCAACGTGGGCTTCACCTACCACAGCAGCACCTCACCCACATGTCTGTTTGTACTGACGCTATGACCTTTGATGAGAAAAATGCATACGTACAAAAATAAAACACAGCATGCACACACTCACAGAATTTACATCTGCTACACTATAGCTGTGTTTGAGTAGAGCTGTTAAAGTGAGATATTACAGGCAGTCATGTATTCTCTCAGATTAGTGGAAAGAAAACATCCAGAATACACGTTTAGGTGTTTATTTGACTACATTTTCTATATTTGTGTCTGTAAATTTCTTCTAAATTCACCAAAAGTTAGAATTCAGTAATGCCCAGATTGCATATTTTAAACATAATGTTTAAGAAATCTTGAAATTCAAAAATTGTTGTCTTATGTATGTAATCAGCTGTTTGTTTCATGGTGATACCATTTAAGTTTTTTTTTACCCTTTTCACCTGCAGGGTTTAGTAAAATGTATGGAATTTTACAAAACACATCATTAATGGCCGTTTTACTCAGAGCTTTGATCATATATCATTCATAGCCTAATTAATATAACATTTTAATCCTAAAAACAAGGCAAAAATGAATAAAAAAGGCAGTATTTTCTGATTTATGGTGTGATAAAAAAACAACAACACTTTGAACCAATGATCAGATTCCTGTTCTGTAAATGTATGCAAAGTAATTAATGATATAATTATTATATTCTTTTTTAAATATATATATATTTTGAATATAATTACATTATCTTTTCTTTCTTCACCCCTGTTCACTCCCCTTATATTTTCCCCAAAGTGAATAATAAATAATAATAATAAATTTAAAAGCTCTGATTCACAGACATTGATTCTTTGTGTCACTGTGGTCAGGGTGGAAAGCTCCTTAATGTTAGTGCTGAACAACTCTAACTTTGTCTAGACACACACACCTCCACACACACTTCTGCTTTACAAATCAAACACACTTCACACACTTCTGCTCACACCCTCTGGTGTAACATTACCTTGGAATCATTTGTTTTTTTCCGCCCAGAACGAAAAAGTTGAAATGAGAGTCAGAGATGAAAAAGGAACTGGCTGCTGCTCACACACACACTGGGGAATTCTCCTGTGTGTGTGTTTGAGTTGTCAGGTGTTCAGTGGAGGATATAACACACACTTCACAGGAGTTTTAGGCCCGTCTGACCTCTCAGCGAACTGGGTTGGGCTTCCTTTTGGTGTGACACAAACAAAGTTCTCAACGCTGCAGAGAAGGTTGTTTCACCTCTCTGTTCACCTCCTTCCCTCTTTTTTCAAACGGCTGCGTGTCACAGCAGCAGAGACGGCGTCACGCCCTCCTCTGACCGAGCTGATAAACTAAACCGCAGCAGCAGCCCTCAAGCTCCAGGTCCAGGGCTGTTGGCTGCACATTGCTTCAGTCAGATCTAAAAATGTTCCTGCACAGAAATTGTTTTGTTCCCATTTGTAATATAACATAGAAACATTCACTCACTTTATTTGTTTGTATATATTCCACTCAAACACATTGTAAATATGATCATATTGGAAAATGTTCTTATTACCATCCAGCGAGAGCTTCTAAATGAAATAATTTCTGACCAAAAAGAAAACAATTCTTCTTCTGTGCTTTCCTTGGAAACCATAAGAAAGAAGTGCAGAATTTGACTTCAAGGTGGAATTCTCAAATGTGTTTTGTCCAAAAATATTCCAAAACACATAGATAATTCACTACGATAATCAGAAAATCCTCACATTTAAGACACAGCAAACATTTGGCATTTTTTCTTGATGAATTGAGAAGACGTGCTTATTCACTTTCTATTCGTGTCTATTCACTAAAAAATACAACTTTATCTTCTGCAGGTCACAAGATGCCACTGAACTTCTACACGAAGACCTGGTTACGGTGAGAAAAAGAGAAAATTCTGCTTCATCTCTACAGTTTATAATTACTACTATCATTGACTTATTATTAGCAGGTGATGACTTCATAGCTTAGTTGTAATTTTGTTGTATTGTGTTTCTTGTTTCAGTCTTAATGAATCATTATTATGGGGAATTTAAAGCACACGCTCATATAGCCTAACCTTTTAAACACACAAAACCAATCACTTCACGCCTTGTCAGCTCAAAGTGTGACTGTATGTGTGTCTGACTGAGTGCAGGTGGAGCAGCGGGTGGAACCGGCCAAGAAGGCGGCTCAGGTCCTCCACAAGAAGCTGCAGGGCTGCATGCAGAGCCAGGCCGGCCTGGAGGCGGAGAGGCGAATGGTACTGAACTTGTTGATTGACAAACGTTTGATTGGTTGCTGATGTTAAGGTGATAGGGGTTAAACCTGCCCTCTGTCTCCACAGAAAAAGCTCCCTCTGATGCTGCTGTCCATCAGCATGGCCGAGAGCTTCAAAGACTTCGACGCAGAGTCCTCCATCAGGTGACCTCAGCTCTCACCTGAACGCTGTGTTCATGAGAAAACCTCATGACTTTAGTAGTTTTCAGTTCTGGATAAAAAAAGAAAGAGGATCTGTTACACTGTTGACAGCTTGTGACCAGAAGTCTGTTCATGACTTTTATTTACAGTTTTGATTGTAGACCTGTGAAAGAAAGTTGACTTTAAACTCCAAACTGTGCAAAGTTTTCCTGTTTACTGACTTCACATATCTTTTTTTGTGAGGCAGGAGGGTGTTGGAGATGTGCTGCTTCATGGAGAAGATGCTGGCCAGCATGCTGGCAGACTTTGAGATGAAGGTGGAGAAGGAAGTCCTGGAGCCTCTCAACAAGCTCAGCGAGGTGATGGGACACCTTTTTTTGTTGTTGAATTTAACCAAGAAAATCAAACCAATGTATATATATTGGCATGGGAAACAGATGTTTACATTGCCAAAGTAAAAACAACAAAATGTACATATACAGAAAAATAGTGTTTCTGCTGTTATAAATATATACATATGTTCTGTATATGACAAATGACCTTGAAATACAATAATTATAATATTTTCCCAAATGTTTTTCCCTCTTAAAGGATGATTTACCGGAGATTCTCAGGAACAAGAAGCAGTTTGCAAAGCTCACTACAGACTGGAACAACGCAAGAACCAAGTGAGTTACACAACATCCATCAGAGCTGCCTGGGTTACATCTACCGACAAAGTTAGTGATACACATTTTACTCTTGTCTGTCTGTGTGTGTGTGTGTGTGTCAGGAGTCAAGCCAGCACTGGCCACCAGGCGCGGCAGGATGGGCTTAGGGAGGAAGTGGAAGAAGCTTGGAGGAAGCTGGAGAACATCAAGGTATCTGTTGCTTCTCAGACACATACCTTCACACCTGCTGCACTGTGCACCTCTGTGAAACCTGACCCGACCTTTGACCCCATCTGTGTCTCTGTCCCTGCAGGACCAGTACTCTGCAGATCTGTATCACTTTGCAACAAAAGAAGAAGACTACGCTAACTACTTCATCCGTGTGAGTTGCAGTTGTGATGGTTTTCTTCTCACAAACAAAATAATATTTTACAAATGAAGTTATCGTGTTTGCTTTTTTGTTTTTTTTTGTCCAAAGCTTCTCGAGCTGCAAGCAGAATATCACAAACATTCCCATGAGTTCCTGGACAAAAACATCAGCGAGCTCAAAGAGAGTCACAATCAAAGAGGTGAAGTTAGTGTATTTGCTGCACTCTTACAGCGATGTTTTTTCATGTGGTATCTTATTTCCTCTCTACTTATCTGATTCCGCAGGGCCGCCGCTAAACCTCACCAAACAGAAGGTCTACGGGGAGCCTCTGCTCGATCATCTGGCTCGAAGCGACAGAGAAATCGCTACACCCATCCAGGAGTGTATTCACATGCTGCTGAGAACGGGCATGACTGAGGAGGTAGGAGGGGACACCACAGACCACAGCATGACTAAAGCTTCATGGAAACATTGAATTCGATAAAAACTTTGAAAGACTTCTCTCCATTTTCTCTCGTGGGAGACCAAAGTTGTCAGTTTTTGTTGTTGTTTTTTCTCCCTCGCAATCTCCACTTCTTCTGCTGTTTACTGAAGGATCAGCCTACAGCGATACATTACACTGCCATCTTTTGACCAAAGTACATTCATGCAAGTTTGTTTATTTGCTCTAAAGCAGAGGTGCCCAATCCTGGTCCTGGAGGGCCACCATCCTGCATGATTTAGATGTTTCCCTCTTCCAACACACCTGATTAAAATGATCAGCTCATCATGATAACGATCCTGATCATTTAAATCAGGTGTGTTCGAAGAGGGAAACATCTAAAACATGCAGGATAGTGGCCCTCGAGGACCAGGATTGGGCACCCCAGAGCTAAATAATTAAAATTTCATGACTGTATTTGAACTAAAGATAAAAACAAATGCAACTCAGATAGAAATTTAAACATTACCAAAAAAATTAAAAGCAAAATAGAAAAAGAAAGAAAGAAAATGTGTTACTGTAATTAAACAATAAATAATATTGATGCATATAAGAGGAAAAATGCATTTAAAAAACTTGTTACTGTAGATCAGGGGTGTCAAACTGATCCAGCAAAGGGCCGAGGGGCTGCAGGTTTCTGTTCCAACCAAGAAGAAACACACCTGAATCAAATCATTCTAATCACCTAAACTGTCTGCACTCTGTTGATTAATTATCAGTATCACCTGTGCTCAGTCTTCCAACACACCTGATTCTAATAATCATCATCAAGCTCTGCAGAAGTCTGATAACGATCCTGATCGTTTGAATCAGGTGTGTTGGAAGAGGGAAACATCTAAAACATGCAAAATTCTTTAGGAAAAGGTTTACAGAGGTAAAAATTCTTTTTGCAACCAATAAAATTCCATGAAACGCTGCACCTGAACCCAGCGCTCCCAATCAATCCCTCCTGTTTTCTGTCTTTGTCTCATTGCTCTTCCTCCTCGTCCTTCAGGGTCTGTTTCGCCTGGCAGCAGCGGCCTCAGTGGTGAAAAGGTTGAAGACATGTTTGGATCAAGAATCGGTCGACCACAGCGAGTTCAGCATGGATCCTCATGCCGTGGCTGGTAAGCATAAGTCCACATCTTTATCCTTAGATTTCCTCTCAGTGGAGTTTGACTCTTCCTCGTCTGCTCAGCCAACGTGACTTTCGCGGCTCATTCTAACGGCCCACTTCCTCTTCTGGTTACTCCAAATACAGCCCCTGTTGCGGCTTCCAGTAATGTAAAATGCATGATTTCCTGTGTGCTAGAGAATTTTTAGAAGTCCTATAAAAACATTCATGACTTAAGCAGAGCATGAATCAGTTCTTTTACCAAACAGTGAGAGAAAACATGCGAGAATATACATGATATTATTTATTGATCATGGGAAATTTATGATGATGATTATTATTATAACATATATTTTTAGAATACTAAGAAAGACAAAAACATAAAAAAATAGAAACATGAACATTAAAAATATGAAAAAATTGAAAATAATACATAGAAATCAAATTAAAATAAAAGTACTAAAATTTATAATAATGGAGTTATTATTATTATTATTATTATTATTATTATTATTATTATATTTTCTAATAAAAAGAAACACATAAAGATAAAAAAAAATAAAACATGAAATTAATATTATTAAAAAAAAAAATAAAGACTATAAAATGAATTATTATTATTATTATTATTATTATTATTATTATAAAAGCACAAAAATGGAAAATAATGAAGCTATTATTTTTATTTCTTAAAAAAATAATTTTTTAAGGAAAAGAAAGACAAAAGCATAAAACAGGAAAATTAAAAAATAAAAAATACAAATACAAATTAAAGCACCAAATTCTAAAATAATGAGGTTATAATTTTTTATTATTCAATTATTTTAAAAGACAAAAACTAAAAAATTAAATATGAAAATTAAAACTATAAAAAAGAACAAAAATAAATAAAAACAATATAATATTAAAATAAAATATTAAAATGAAGCATTGTGATGATTTATTTCTGAATGTGACAGGAGCTCTGAAGGGTTACCTGCGAGAACTTCCCGAACCTCTATTGACCTTTGAACTCTACAATGACTGGTTTAAAGCAGCGGGGTAGGTATCATATCCACACTGTAGATTTTCTTATTTTCAGCTCTGGTTTCATGGCCAAATCTTGAGTTTAAACTCTTTCTTCACAGGGAAAAAGACCCAACAGAGAGGATGGAGCAGTTCAGAGTACTACTGAAGAAACTGCCTCCTGAAAACTACAACAACCTCAGGTACTTACTGTGTGCAATGTCTTCCATCAGAAGTCTGTTTTTTTAAATCATCTAAAGCTAGTTTAACCAAATGTATTTTATTTTAAAAACTTTAAGTGCAGTGTCCTTATTATGCTAGAATTATTTTACTTGAGTAAACTTTTCAAGGCAGGACTTTAACTTACGCAAAATGACACTTAAGTACAGTACTCGACTTCCTCCCTTCACTGCTCGTGTTCTTCCTCTTTCTCTCTCAGGTACCTGGTCCAGTTCTTGTCTCTGCTGTCTGAGCGTCAGGCCGTAAATAAAATGACACCCAGTAACATCGCCATCGTCCTGGGGCCCAACCTGCTGTGGCCCCGAGCTGAAGGGTGAGCAGTGACATCTTTCTGTCTTTACTCTGCTTTTACTTTTATCTCTTCACACATGTCCTCCCGTCCTCCCACCTCTTCCTCTTTCATCACCTTTGTGTCCTAATATAAAGGGACGAGCGCTGATGACATATTTCAACAACGGGTCGCGCTGGTCACATGAAACTGAACCGCAGCATCCTGTTAACAGATAAAAAGTGAAGGATGTTTGGCGAGGCTCTTACTTTCTTCTCAGTTATGATTTTTGAACTGCAGGACGTGCATGTTGCAACACTCTTAATGGTTATTAGTGAGTGTTTACTTCAGTTTTAACACATTTTGACTCGTTTTGCTGTCTCTGCAGGGAAGCGGCTCTGCTTGACATGGCGTCGGCCTCTTCAGTCCAAGTGGTGACGGTCATTGAGCCTCTCATCCAGTACAGCTCCAGCCTCTTCCCTGAAGGTACACAGGCACTTAATGCAACAGTATCCAGTCTTGTGCTTTTTTAAAACCATTTTAGTTTGAGATCTAAGAATTCCCCGACATCACTACAACCTGTCAATGGGACAAAGGAAGAAGAGATGTAGTGTTGTGTTTCTCCTACTGTGCTATTATATATATTTATCAGTTAGTAATTCATTTTTATTTTGTGGTACTTTGTTTAAACCAAGATTTATTTATAAGTTTAACCAAATAAGCACAGGATAAACTGAAACAATGCAGGTTTTAAATGTAACTTTTCAAGACAGATGCCAACTTAATGCCCCTGTAATTTTTTGTAACACCAGAGAGTATTATAAAAGACATTAGCTGTGACATAACTGCATATTAATCATGATTTAATATGGTGATTTTTTATATTCATTGCTTATTATCCCAAATACACATAAGATTAATATGTTTTGTGCATAATTATGACTATATGCTTAAGAATGTCTTATAATTGTAGAGATTGACAACTTTTGGAAAAACTATTTTTCCAAAAATCATATAGCAAAAGGCCTTTAGTGCAGTCAGTTAGACTAAAAAGTCGTCTTACCTTATCTGTTGCAGGCCACATTATGGCCTTTATCAGACTCTAAAACTCCGACAGAAAGGTTCGCTTTCATTTTGAACAGGAGCATCTGTACATTAATAGCATGCCCAATATGTTTTATCCCTGTAGTACAAAGTAATTAATTCACTGGTTTTGTAACTGTAAGCAACAACTGAGTGAGATTTAACTCTTCTTTGTTTGGGAGCAAAGAGGGAAACTCTTGATTTATATGCCCATAAACATAACATCCAGTTAATGTCAATGTTGTCTCATTGTTTATTGTAGTATTGTATTATTAAAATAAACAATGAGAACATTTTGAAAAGCAAATCCTGCAGCACCTTCGGCCCATGCTGAAAAACTTTTTTTGGTGGTAAAACTGAGAGTCAGCGCATGAATGCACCCATTGCACAGGAAACTACCAACTACTGCAAGAACAGCAGGTCACAGCCGAACCAGGAAGTCTGTCTGTAAACTCTGACAAATGTTTAAACAGACACATTGTGTTGTTTTTCTTTTCTAAATACATTTAGCTGACATGAGGGTTTGACTGCTCCTGTTTTTTGCCCATGTGATGTGAGATCCTAACAATCAAATACAAGAATGATTGTCTGTCTAATGCAGAACTCATACATTTGACTGGTTTTGTTTTGGTCAGCGGTATCCTTTGAGGTCCCAGACCTTCCTGAGGTCCCGGACGTGTCCCTGCCAGCTCCCGTCGCCCAGTCTCTGATGTCAGAGAAGGAGAAACTGAGCAGAACAGTCTCCTCCTCTTCATCCACAGCCTCCTCCTGCTCCTCTTATCACCTCCCTCTGTCAAAGTCAAACAGGTACCGCTCTGTGTGCAGCACCTCCTCTTCATGACAACACACCTACTGTCTTAGATTATGATGAACTCTGGGTTTGTGACAGCAAGAGCTTTGAAATAGTTTTGAAACATGAACATTTGTATTTTCCCCTCCAGCACAGCCTCTCAGGACAGTGGCGGCTTCTTCCTGATCAAATCCGGCTCCGTGAGTCGCAGTGGCAGCACCACATGGGCCAGCCCTGCAACTGAGACAGCAGCTCCGACCCATCAAAGCACAACATCCAGCAGCTCCTCCTCCCCCGTCGACCCCGGCCCCGACACTTCCACTTCTTCAAGCTCGGCAGCACCGATCAGGAGTCCAACCCAGAAGCAGAACTCAGAGCAAGGCCAGCTGGAGCCCATTTTGGAGGCTCCTCCAGAATCCCCCAGAGCGTTCGTGAAGATCACAACACCGTATAAACGTAAGTCCAAACCTCGGATGTTGACTTGTTCAGAAGCACATTCCAGCATTTTTGATATACAGTACCAGTCAAAAGTTTGGACACACCTTCTCATTCAATGGTATTTCTTAATTTTTATTATTTTCAGCATTGTAGATTAATACTGAAGACATCAAAACTAACTTTTTATGAGGTAAAAAAGGGTCAAACTAACCAGAATATGTTTGATATTTTAGATTCTTTGACCTATTGTTCTGATTACAGCTTTGCACACACCTGTCAGTCTCTCAATCAGCTTCATGAGCTGCAACACCTGGAGTGGTTTTCAGTTAACAGGTGCTCCTCGTCAAGAGTTAATTGGTGGAATTTCTTCTTGATGTGTTTGAGAGCATCAGAGCAAAAGGTGGCTGCTTTGAATAATCTAAAACATAAAACATAATTCCATATGTGTTCCATCATAGGTTTGATGTCTTCAGTATTAATCTACAATGTAGAAAATATAATAAAAATAGAAAAAGCCATTGAACGAGAAGGTGAGTCCAAACCTTTGACTGGTACTCTATGTGTGAAAGAATGATCAAAATTCAAGCAACAGAAGTTAAGATATAACAGTTCCTGGTACCAGACAGGGAAAATATAATGAAAGAAAAGTAATTTTTATTTTGCACTGGTTCCAGACTTTGGTGGCACCTCTGTTAAAGGTAATGAACCCATCTTGTATGTGTTGTTGTGTACCTCTGACTGAAAAATGCATCCAGAAAATGTTAATAAGTTCCCATCAATTATCTTTTTAGCTACCACACACATTAGTCATGACAAAGCACAGGGATTGCTTCTTACTAATGTGAACAGTTTTAGCTCAAAATTAATGTAATATAACATAGTGTAAATGCTAATTTACAGCAGGGACCAAGAGGAATTTAAAATTTGGATGATGACTCCACTTCCTGACAGTAACAGGAAACATTATTGACAGAGCTGTCCAATGTTAACCCTCCTGAATATCATTGATTTACAGTTCGATGCTTGGGTTAGTTATTGATGTGACCGGCTTGCCTCCAATGTGCATTCATGTGCTCCACAGTGATGCAACGACCCTTCATTCTTTCATCGTTTCCTAGCTCTAAAAACTCTGGATCCTACATTTCCCATAATGCAAATCATGTTTTTGTAACACCCCTTCTGTCTTGTAAATGTCCTCATCTTTCAAACCAAACACCAACATAACACACTCAGTTTCTGTTAAGTCTGAAGTTTCAAGGCTTGCAACCCAATGATGACATCACTATGACATCAGTGTTATTTTAGTTTGAACCACAGAAGACATGCCGACTGTTTTCACAGTTTGTACTCTTCATTATAATTAAACCGATCCTCATGTGTAAAATTGGTGTCCTGCCCCTTTAAGTGGCTGAAAGTCCATTTTTTCCTGCAGCCTCTTCATTCACTGTTGTTTTTGGGCTGCAGGCACAAGCACATCTCATTTTTTATGTCTCTTTCTATTGTGCAATAATGTCCTGTACAGATTCTTTGCTTCACTCTTTTCCTTTCACTAAGTCAATGTGGCGGCTTGTTCGGTCAGGCTGACAGAGAGAAAATAAATATACTGCTCTCGCTGTGACAACCAGGAAGTACACAGGAAACAGGAAGTCTCTCACCACTGACCAAAATACAAACCCCTAGAGTCATGCGTCATCTCTAACATTGTTGTAACTGCCTCATACACAATTAGAGGCTGAAATTTTTCCCTTATAAGTCTCCTCATCCTGATATGTTTATCTGACTACAAAACTGATTCCCATAACAAACTATTTCATACTATTACAGTTATCTAATGCAGTGGTCTCTAATTTTACCACAGCCTAATGAGGTATTTTAAAATCAAAGCACTTTGCAGAGAATATGCTTAAATTTTTGTTATTCAGCTTAATTTTGGTTTTGGTAATTACATTTTTTATAATATTTGCATATTGTATCATCACAAAAAATCTGAGTAAGCATGTAATTGTTTATGAATTAACTCTTCATTTGAAAAAAAATAATTTAATATTTGTGTTGATTTATTGTTTCAAAAGTTGCATTGACTTACTTTTAACTACAAGCACCTCTTGCAGTGATTTAACATAGAGCATATAGTTTAAATTTTGCCATGTTAGGGGTTTATCTTTCTCTTTAATTTTACAGACTTTTCTTTCTTTTCTTCATCTGGTAGCTCTCTCTGATGTCCTTATGATCTCACCGTCTTCTTTTTCTCATCATACAGCAAAAAGATCTTTCAACCCGACCAAATCTAACCAAGCTAACGAGCAGGTGACAGTTCAGTTCTGCAAACCCAAACCCCCAGCACCTCCAAAGCTCCAGCAGGCCCCTCCACCCCCGACCACGGCCCCGGCCGCTGTGGACACAAGGACCCATCCGACACCTGCACCCAGAGGTCAGTCGACCAAAAAACCTGCTCCGAAAAAGCCTGGACTCAAAGCCCCAAACTGCCCTCCACCACTTCCTCCACCATCGCAACCAAAACAGGTTCCTTCTTTAGCACAGTGAAAAAAATGACATATGTGTTTGTTGTTGTAGTGTGTACTACAGGACCCTATGACATCAGAGAGGGCAGCAAACACTGCTTTACCGCTATTAGGTTACTATTTAAACGCCAAAGCTTTTTAATACTGTCAGTCTGTTGTGTTCAGTACACTCATTCAAATGTTGCAGCTTAATTTACTTTTTTTGGGGCTACAAATGTTTCTGTAACCAGCTTCATTTATTTATTCTTCAAGTAAAGAGGTCCTATATTTCCGAGAATACCAGAAAGCAAGTCTTTCTGGTTGAAATAGCTACACAATAAATGTATTCAGTCAGTCAGTTGCTGTCAGTGTTGTTATTATGCTGTCACATTCTCCCACAATCAAGTTTGAGCATCTAAAATAAAGAATATGAAGAAAAAGAAATAAAGATGAATTCTAATTAAATGGATCACAATCATTTCTTGGATAAACATCAGTGATAAGGAGACAGTAATGATTTTATTTTGATTGGTGGCTAAAGCTCCTGTGCTGGGTTTTGTGCCTTATTTATGTAGCATCACCACAGGGTCTATTAAGGATTCATCTATGGAATTTTTGCTTACTTTCAACAGGATAATCTTCATAAACGAACACAATATGCATTAATGCAGGTGACAGAAGTAAAAAGCTAACGTTATGCTGAAGCGACGACACCACGGTCGCATGACTTAATTGTCACTACCGTTAGCTTCAGACGGTCTCTAAGCTAACCAGCAGTTTGACAAGTTAGTGAATCTGTAGCCTAATAAATAGTTTATTAACCTCATCTAAAATCTAATCACTATAAGAGCACTGAAAAACATGACTAGAGGTTGTAAGGCGGACTAGTGAGAGAGTTCCTGTCCGTCCCCGACAACCACTGTCGTCTCATTTAGCCACTTGTTAGCGACGCCTTTTAAAGGACACGTAAAAACTTAGGGGGTATTTACTAACATATTTTATGTTGTACGACAAAATGCGAACATATTTAATTATTTGTAAAAAGACCTTATTTTCAGACCAAAAAGCGCATTCAAAACCCTTATTGAGTTTCAGAGGATAGACCGCTGGGCGCTAACATGCTAACTTTCGCACAGGTTTAAGACTCACTCCTGTGGCGTCCTATATGACAGTAACATGTCACTTAAAGATTTTCTGAAAATTCTGAACTGAAATTTAATGTCCATGATGATAATCCACTCAAACAGATGCATATAGTGTTTTCGAAATTAGACTCACATTTCAGGTGTACATGCAAGGTTCTTGGATGAACAACAAACCTAAAAAAATATATGTAAATAACTACATATTCAACCTAATTAGAAACATCTTTATTGACAATTTATATCATCATAATATATCATTGGTATTGACTGCAGCATATGGATGTGAATTGCACTATGTACTGCAGGTGCTCATACTGTAAGTACATATTTATAGGAGGTCAGTTAATATCTTCATGTACAGTTGTATAAAAGAACATATAAATGACAATTCTTTAAAAAGCAATACAGGAGTCGGACTTCATTATCATAAAAGGTGCACGGAGTCTCTATATATAGAAGGTCTGCAGCATAAAATGAGCAATTATATGATTCAGCTTTAGGTTCAACTTGCAAATCCCTTGTCATATTCCCTTAAACCATGTAGTTTGATAACTGAGATGTTTTTTGTTTCTCTGGTTTATCTAATGTGGCCTGAGATTTTGTATTTCCTTCCCTTTGTGTTTCCTGGTAGTGTGTTCCTGAGTGAAAGGAGTTGACAGGAGATTGTCGTGAGGCCAAAAGGTTCTAATAAGATTGAATGTGTTTATCTAATCTCCACTTCCTCTCCCATGTGGGACTTGCACGGAGAATATTTTCCCTTTGTGTGTGAGGAAGTGTGAAGCATATAGAGTGAACGACAGGGTTTGAAACTTCCACACTGTGTAATGCTGGCGTTCCCTTTGAGACGATCTTAACCACATTCACTGGCACCCCCATGCGTCCTCTTTCTCTGCAGTTCTTTAAAGTCTCGACCTCTTAAAATAAGCATTCTCCCTCTCTTTGCTTGAAAACGTACAGCATCGCTCTTCTTTTAGATACATTCAGCAACAGTTTGGCATCAGAACTGTACATCCTTGAAGCATGATTGCATAAAAGTAAAGGATCCAATATTGAGGATAGTGGGGTGCAGCATTCATGGTCATCCTGCTCAAAGAACCAGCCTTGTCGACCACAGAAATATTTAAGATGATTGATTTGATTGGAATTACAGAGACATCATCAAAGACAGTTTTCTTGTATGAAAATGTCTCAACTCAGACTTTGATTTCATCCTCGTCGTCCATGTAGTTGTAGGACATTTTGTTCTTTGGCGGGCTGATGATCATCATGTTTGATTCAGCTTCCTCCATCCTGCTCTGTCCCTTTAAGTGGCTGACGCCGTAGTGGCGTGCCAGCACATCTGTTGCGCTCTGGAACCGCTCACTCTCCATCCCAATGCCCAACCTCACCCGTTCCGGAGACCCCATCACCACATCAGGTACTTTAACAGAAAGCCCGACTCTGTTCACCTCCATCCCATCGTCCTCCTCCCATTCGGCGCCATGCGGGCTCTTCCTGCCCCCGCAGTCCTCTCTCAGCAGGGAATCCACGTACGAGATAGTAGCCGAGTCCATCTCCGACCCCTCATTGGTCAGCCCGCACGCTGACCCCGCCTCCTCTCCCTCCCAGGCGTGGACGTGCTCCTCCGGGTGACCGTCGATGAGGCCGAACACCTCGCTCATGAGGGACGGGCCCAGGTCAAAGGTGAAGGTGTCCAGGGAGGTGAGGGAGGGAAGGGAGTCGGAGTAGGCGGTGTAGGAGGGTTTGGGGGGCGAGGTCACGATGGAGGCGGAGCAGGTGGATAAGATGGCGTCCATGGGGTCAGTCAGGGAGCCGCGGTGGATGTTAGGGGAGCAGGAAGTGGGGAGGGAGATGGATGGCTGCTGACGCTCAGAGCGGGAGAGACGAGGAAGCGTGACGAAACCAGATTCCAAACCTGAAGAGGCGACACAGAAATACTACTGATTATTATGAATTCACATGTTTTATTATATAAATCCAACAGGGGGCGGTGTAAACCCATCGGAGAACACCCTGCCCGATGATGACGAGCCGTAAACCCCCAGCCTGCAGAGTGCTGAGCTGTTCCTCTGTGTGAACAGTGAATCATCTGCCCGACCCTGCCAGATCACTTAACAAGTCCCACACTCACACACTGCCGCCTTCATGACCCAAACGGCTAAAATTACCACAGCACCTCTTAATGCCAGCCACAAAGGCCAAAGAGAGACAGGGAGAGAGAGAGTCTGGAGGTTTTTTCATACCAACCAAAGAAAACAGCGTCTGATTTCACAGATTAACACACTTTAAGCAAAGAAAGAAGTCATCAGTGAAACCAGCTTATGGAGGATTTGGTTGGATGAAGACCTGCAGACTCTTCTATCCATGTGTCGTTCATTATTGCGAAGTAAAGTAGCTCACTACTGAAGTAAGAAGTCAATTATGTGATTTTTGCTGCAGATTTCAGATAAAATTGGCAGCGTGCAGAGCCTCATACACACACGCGCAGGGAGGTGAGACTGTATGAGCCGTGGTGTTAATGTGAGCCTCTTAGACAGCTTGTTGCCAGCTCTGTCTGGATCTCTGTGTGTTATCAGTGCGAGCGCTACTGATTATGAGCCAAGGTGATTCATAAGGACATCTGGGGCAAATCTGTCTAGATTACTGGGTACAGCTGATGGATGAGTTTCACTGCAGCTCTACAGATGGTTGCCACTTCTCTCTAAGTCATTTGACCTTTGTGTCTCACTTTGTTCTGCAACAGTTGACATTTCATTTACCCTTAATCACAGGGACCAGTGTGGGATTCGGCGGTGGCATTTATCTTAATCCTTGAATGGCTTGAATCATGTCAAGAAACTTCCAGTAAATGTTTATTGGACTATTTCAGCAATCTGAAATAATGATAGTGATAGCTGCTGAGAAATAAAGAGCAACATTTTCTTTCAATCAGTTTTAAAGGGGGACGTCCAGTGTGTAAGAAACCCATTATCTGTGCAGATGAAGTCTCCATGATGTCACCCGTAGGTTTCTGAAGAGCTGAAAAGAAGCTCAAAGTCAGTGTCGCCACCTTGGCAGCGCATGACTTCTCCTTATTTCTGGGTAATCCAAAATTAGGAGGTGTAAGGTCTGACTTTAAGTCTTCATATAATTTAAATGGTTGAGTTATAATCATTTTCTATCCCATCAGAGTTGTCATGAAGAAGGAAACTACCTATGGAGACTAAAACCACTTTTTGAACCAGGCTGTTATCATGTTCATTTTTGCTATTAAGTTGGGTATTTTAACATGGGGGTCTATGGGGATTGGCCCCTTTAAGTATTACATCAGAAAAATTGTACAGAAACTGCAAAATTGCACCAAAATCACTTTTTTGCCATGCCAAAAGAGTTGATTCATTAAATGAGACATGGAAACGCCTTTGCAAAATAAGTTCTGTCATAGTGAGCATGTAAGTAGCATGACCGATCAGCTGATTTAACTGTCAGTATCTCAATTAGATTTTGTCTCCAATAGGTATGAAACATGATCAGTCCTAACATAAAACAACAATTACATCACGCCCAACTGGACCAAACTCCAGAATACTTCTGTCCATTTGTCTTTTGTAGATGGGTTAGATGGCCAAGGCAACTTCATTACATATAATACAATAATACCAAAACAATTATCTTAAAGTTCTTCTCTCAAAGAACTGAGGACAAGTTGGGTAATCATTTTCTTGAGTATAATCTTCTGTTTTGGTATAATTTTCCATGATCATTTGATCCATTGTTGGTGTAAAAACACTGATTATAGCAGCTTAAATGAAAAATATCACCATACTCACCATAAGGGTTTTTCTTCTCCTCGGGTGTGCTCTGAGAACTGGATGGGAAGAGCACTTTGGTGGTGGGACTTCCGTTGGGCAAGTCTACATCTAGCCTGGGGAGGGAGATGGCGTTCTTGATGATGGGAGAAACGACAGGAGGTGGCGGCGACAGATCCTTGGGTCCCACCGGGGGTCGGTTGTCAGAGCCCCTCCTGATTTGACGGAGTGTCCTGGAGAAGAACGCTCCGATCTTGTTGTCAGGGGTAGAGACAGAATCCGTTTCCCCGTTGTTCCCGTTGGCGGTGCCGCCGTGGTTGCTGAGGAAGGAGGTGTCCCCGAACACATCGCCACCGCGGCCCACGTGCATAGTGTGGCGGAAGTCGCCCAGTGGGGGGCTGATCATGTCCAACGTGAGGTCGCCTTTATGGCGGCGCTTGCTGTGGGAGTGTGTGACCAGACCTTTCAGGCCTGACAGCTTTTCCTGGAGATTCATAGTTACAAAAGGCTTCTTGAAAAACAACCTTAAACAATGTCTGGAATTGCCTTTAATTCCACTGAATGGCACAACTGAACGCTTTTCTCTTCTAAGATTTAAGCCAAAGTCACTGACAGCTCCGCAGTCCGAAATATGGACCTAAAAAATAGCTCTGCAAGGTTATTCCAAGATCTTGAAACCGTGTAATTTCTGAAAAGTTGAACTCCAGGCCTGCAGTGCCAAATAGTTCCCTGGAATATTATCTCTGTTTATCATGTGCAGGCCAAACTCTGTCCCACTCTTTGTAGCTTGTTGTTATGCATAGCTGGCTGAATTAAACGGCCATAAATTGAGGAGAACACTGTGCAGTTGTGTTCCTGGAAGCAGCCGGGCCAGTTGGAGTGTGGTCAGGTTGCCTGGTTTCCCCCGCTTGCCTTGGGCTCTGGCTTTGTCGACATCAGCTCAGAAATAGGTCTGAGTCCAGCTGCAAACTGTTCTGCGGTCGCACCACGGAACCATCTATTGAGAGTAAAAACAGGGAGAAAACATCTATCTTTAAAATATAGACAGAGATGTATTTGATTTTGAGGGATGTTGAGAGAAACTGATGACATTTGCAGTTTAATCCGTGGAAGTCGAGATTCAGGGAGAGACCACTGTGCTTTCCCATTCTGAATACTGTACGTAAACTAGATCTGTCTTTCCGCAGGTTTTTGGGATTCCAAAGGTCCGCTGGTCTGGAACCATCTAAATTTAGACCACAGGCACTCCTCTGTGCAACACACCAACGTCTGCCTCTTGTCCATAAAATGGGTGGACTTTCAGGGAATTCCTGCTTCCATTTTGTCCTGCTTTGTCTGGCATGAAGGTTACACAAAGTTCATTTTACATTTCACTGAAAAGACTTATCTCACTTTTAAAGCTGAGCAGCAGCCCTCATTCAACAGGCTCAGATTTGTTTATAAACTGGCAAAGTATGCTCAGCGAGATAGGAAGAGATAATATAAATTTCCTGATAAGAAAATCACTGCTGCTGCTTAGCTCTGTTACACTGCCTGTGTATGGAGCCCAGATATACTCAAACAGCAGTAAAAAGATTATCAGGACTCAAAAATTGAACTTTAATTAATTATACTATAAATAAAATAGCGTGTGATAAGACATATAAAGTCTTACACTTGATTAACAATCAGTTGGTTTTCTCCATAGCTGTCCATGAAAAAATTATTGATTGATATTGATTACCTATTTACAATTTCTATTTTCATTGAAAGGTATTCGTCGTCTGTGTGTTTAGGATCAGTGGAACAATGTGTGGCTAGCTAGCTTGTCAAAGCTAGGCTATATAATTAGCACCAGCCTTTTTAGCTAGCTCACTAGCTACCGAGCTGTCAGTTATTGTTTTGTAGGTATATACTTCACACTTTTGTAGTGTTACTGCATAAATAGCTAGAACAGTAGCTAAGCATTTTAGCCGGCAAGCCGACATTAACAAAGTAGTCTAGCTGATGTAAATTTCCATTTTTCTGTCTCAACATCATCTTCCTTCTTTCTTCCATCATTGTTTTGCCAACTGATTGGAGGTGAAAGACTTATATGTCATTTGAAACTTTAAATATTTGAGTAGTGCTGCAGGAATTATAGTTTTGTGGTCCAACCCGGAAGTTAGCATCTGATATTTTATAAATCCAATAACCAGAAGTCAAAAGCTAAATTTATGCTATTAACAAACTACACAGACTTTAACATCACCACCACCAAGCTAGCAACAAATCTTAACACCCCTGACAACCTCAACTGCCTTTTTTAAGACACATAAAAGCTTTAAAATTCACGGGTGGGGTATTTACTGATGCATGATATGTTGTAGAGCAAAACTTGAAAATCTTATGAGCTTGTGTTAACCACACCCTTACTTCAGGCAACTAACCAAAAAACTGATTGACTTTGAGACAAGGGAACCGGAAGTGCAAACGTGCTAACTCATCTCCAGAAGTCAAGCCTCAGTCCTGCAGCACCCTATAGTATTATTAACTAATGCAGTCAGTAATATTTATGACTTGACTGACAGCCTTATACTACCTTTGTAGGTTTTGGAGCTCCATACTTCCACAAGTCTGTGAGTCTGTAATGAAGGCAGACAAAAAATTGGCCTTTTCTCATGAGTTGTTCTTTGCCAGCAGAGTAATGGATATCCAATTCTAAAATATTTTGATAGCAAAAGGCAGCCCTGACATGGACCTCTGGTTCTCTTTAAAAGCTTTCCACTGCAGCAGCTAAATGTCGGCGGGCCTCCCACGCATGCACAGCCCGTCTGGCTTCATTAATGACCTGCTATGGTTCAAGGGACGGGGATTGCGTCAGGTCCAAGGCAGCCCTTCTAATTTGCTGCTGACCGCAGTCCCAGGCCCTCCGCTCCACTTCCCCATGGCTGGCGTTTTAAGAGGGGCATCTGGGAACGGAGAGGGAGGAAACACGGCAAATACCAGCACTGAGCGGAGCCATATCAAGGCTCACAAAGGGGACGCCAGGGACCAGTATACCGAGGTGTGATGTTCAATCTAAGATGGCAGAGCCTGCAGGGACCTTGCACATGTTCCCATGAGCCGCACTGAAGCTACAGACCACTTTGACAATTCCCCAATGACAGAGGTCAAAAACATAATGCCACTAAGCTCTTCCCATAACAGAAATAGTTTGCCTTGCTACATCAAGGTTAAACAAGAAAACCTCAGTCTAATTGATAACCTACAGTATTACAGGAATACACACGGGGCCGTTAATTACTCTGACTGTGTGCTTACGGAAAGCTCTGTTTTGTCTTTGCCCGTAATCCTGTTAAAGGCCTTTGACCACAGCTCAGAGGGGGGCGCTCCCTCTGACTCCTTATGTATCTGGACCCTCCAGGCAAAGCTCATTTCATCTGCACATATGCTTCTATCCAGCTGAACTCTCCTTCCCTCCTCTCTGGGATCCTTCCTGCACTTGCTCTTCTGTTCTGAGTTTCACAGATACAGCAGCCAGGCCCCTTAGGCCTCAGATAAACAGGTCTGAAAAGCACCACAAGGACAAAAGCCCCAATATTTTGAGTATTTTATAGGTATTAAGTTTAACACAGTAATCCCAGTAGCAGCCCGCCTGCCTGGGTCTCGGATAAAGAAAAGAATTGGGGACCTCCCGACAGGAGGCACTTGGACGTACCCTGGATTATCCTCTAATCCTTCATCTCCTCCGTTACCCCCAGAAGGGCGCCTCTTTTGGGCAAGGCCTAGCTGCTTCCACCCTGGATCAGCTGCTCCACTCGTTTCCTGTCAGAGAAGAAATAAAATACAAAATTAATTTGAGGTAGGGAGAGAGTCTATTAAAACGGAATCAAGGCAGGGTGAGAAACAATGGAAGGAAACAAAAAAAGTTGTATTGTCGCAGAAAGGGGGTAAAGGGGTTAGGACGGGAAAAGCAAGGCAGAAACAGAGAGGACAGGAATGGATGCTGAGAGAAATAAGACAAAGGGAGAAGGTCAGGTGAGGGGAAGAAACACAGGGAATGAGATGTGAGTGGAGGACGGCATAAAGAAAGTAAGAGAAAAGAAACAATACATCTGTCTAGCACCATCTTTAGGTCTAATACTTTGACCAAATCTCTGCAAAACTGATCAGATTCCAATTAGCATCAGCAGTTTCGTAAAAATTTGCCGATCTTAGCATGCTAACACATGGTTTGATGATGGTAGATTCCTTGTCCCATCATCCTGTCTCCACAGGGTAACTGTATAAACTGCTGAACTCTTGAAATGTCATTGGTGTAAATCAGTGTTGGTGTGGAAACTGCCCTAGTTTGTGATAAAAATGCATTTTTGCATTAAAACTTGTGCTCGGTTCGTATTTTTGCTGCAGCTTAGAGTTGCTTTCTTTGGGCAACTCACCATTCAGGGGATTTCGGTGCGTTCATACATCACAGGCAGGCTCAATAAAATATTTCCATGTCACTATGTACAGTATTTGCTTGAGGTGGCTTTGCTGGATATAAACCAGAGTAACCACAGTCTAATAGGAGCCGTGTGTGTTGTGTGTGTGTGCATGAACACATTCCTGAGCAGAGCATCGGTCGGCGGAGTCTCTCTCTCTCGATTACAACCATCAAACATCCTTCTTCTCAACCTCGGTGCTGATTGAAACCACGTTTCGGCCTGAACCATCTTTTTAGCCTTCTTTCATTCCCTCTACTCCTCTTTCATCACTGCTTTTCTTTCTGCTTCTCTCAGTTCTTTCCCTCTCATCTATTTTCCATTGTTGCCTTCAATTGTTTCGCATCCTCTCTTTAATTGTCTTTCCTTCCTTTGTCTTCTCTTTCATCCTTTTCTACTCTAACCTAAATCTTTTCATTTCACCTCTTTCCTTTGCTCTTTCTCCTTTTCTGTCCCCTTGTTGTTTTCTCCTTCTGCCCTGCCTCTCTTTAAACGTCTTGACTGACTTGGGAAGGCTGAAACAACTTGACTAAAACAGCTGTTGGGCCCACACACACACCCATTAATCTCTCCTTTTGAAGACTTTAACTCAAAATGTTTATTCTGCTGTAGTTTGTCTTGAGTAAAATCAGCGGTGGACTTTGTGTTTCATGGCGGGTCTTCCCCTCCCTTCCCTCCTCCTGCCTCTCTTCTCATGTCCTTCACTCACTAACCCCGCTAACCAGGTGAACAAACATACAAGATAAGGCCACATATTTTTGCCTCACTCTTTGACTTTCAATTACGTCCCTATTTTCGCCGTCCATGCTCAGTCTGAATCCAAGCAAAACATGGCTACACTTCCTCTTCAGCCAAGAAAACACTTTCATGCTTCAACAAATATCCATACTCTCCGAGGCTCTCTGCTTCCTGCATCTGCAGGAACTGGCAGTCCCAATTTGCCCTCTTTGTTGCCTCTCTTTCAGTTTTCATACATTAACTTTTTCCTTCCATGCTTCGTTTGTTTAGCTCACACAATCACTTTATCTTCATTTGATATTTGCCTTATTACAGGTTTGTAAAGAAAGTTTTGTCGAACGGTAATTTTACCAGTTAAGTGATCAGAGAACAGCAAGCCTGCAGCCAAATACAGTATATTGATATCATTGTTTATGAGCCATCATTCAGTGACACTATTACATAATTTGGCCACCAGGGAGCACTGACGAGTTTATGTTCTATGTACAGCTTTTTACGTATCATGGTCACAAGTCTTTAAATAAATAAATAATACTGAGCTAGAGCCAGCAGCTAATGCGATGCAAAGTGCCTTAAACCTACATTCTTTCTAATGGCCAGCAGGGGGCGACTCAACCGTTTGCAAAAAAAAAGTCCAATTATATAAAAGTCTTTGAAAAAATATCTCTACTTCTCACTTGATTTATGACATCAGTTAAAATTTTCCTAGAGAGTTTATGGTCTCACATGATAATATCAAGTCTTCTTCAATACAGTATAATGTTAATTTTGTAAATTATAGTTCCATTTAGAGTAAGATAGACAATGAAGAGGGGAATTTTTAGGGATTTTTTCTAGCTTGTTATTGACAGGTCACTTCCTCAGTGCACTTAGAATATTGTGTCACTTTCCTTGTTCTGTCATAGTGCCTTTATTTTGTGTTTCCCTTATGATGCAGTTTTCCTGATTCATTGTGTTACTCCACTGCTCCCTGTGTGTTTCCTGCCTCCTTGATTACCCACACTTGTCCTAATGTGTCACACCTGTGTCTCCTTGATTACCCACACGTGTCCTAATGTGTCACACCTGTGTCTCATTGTCTCCCCTCCCCTTTCAGTATTTAAGTCCTGTCCTTCCCCTTGCTCTCTGTCATTTGTTCCAGCGTTCCTTCAGAGAGTTGTGTGTGGGTTTTTGAGCTGTTTCAGTTGTTGTTTTTTTTATTTTGCCTACTGGTTTGGTTACCTTGGCCTGTCTGATTGTCTACATGTAGACTGAACAGTAAAGATCACTGCCAGTCAGCTGACTGCTAATTTTTGGACCTTGCCAAACAACCAATCTTGCTAGCACTAACTGGTGACTTAGTGCCTACCTCTTGTCCAAATATGGTCACTTCTGGCACAAACAAGCAAGATGGCCCAAATCCCAAAAGCTTTAAAATGGTAGTCCAGAAACCAATGAGAGACATAATCAGGGCTACATCCACTTGTCATATACAGTCTCCAGACATGACAATGATATTGATGTTCTCACCTAACTGCCAACATCAGCAAAAAAACAGCTCACCCTTGGCCTAAATAAAAATGTAGCTGTTGCATAGTTGTGCTTAGCTGCTCTCCCTCAACCTTGAACCAACTTTTAGATGTCTATGCTCTTATCACTTACACTCAGATCACAAAATACTACACGTTCCCTTGGAGTATGTGGTGCCGGAATAATCAGACCAGTATCAGAAACGTCATTTATTAGCATTAACCCTGATAGCAAATCAGTTAAGTCAATATCTTTAGTGGTCTCAGAGAATTCATGTGTTGTTTAATCATTCTGAGCAATGAAATAAAACACATTTTCTTGATAGGATCCATGTTGTTTCCCCATTATGACTCAAAGCTCATGAACAAGTTGGAAGAAAAACTTCCTAACTTGGGAATTGGGACAAACTGTGGAACTCATGAATACAGGATTTCATATTGAAGTTCCATATTGTATTTTTAGGGAAGATATCTGTCAGATATCAGACATCAATCATCATCTAAAAAGTTCACATGGATTCACATTTTGGACAGCAGCCAATCAACAAACAGCCCTGGGATTATCCCTGTTTTTCAGACTAAAAAACACGGTGTCTTGGTTAAAAATGTTGTCTTTCCCCCCCCACGCAGCCAACCAAAATCTGCTTCCTAGGACATCTGAAGTGGGTTGCTAAATATACATTACCAACTATGATAACTACTTAAAGTTTGTTAACAAATGTGGGAGTTTGCCCATATTTCCTTTCACACAGCTGACAACAGTTGGCTCTAAGTGTCTTCCATCACCGGGGGGTTTGGATCATGCTGTCAGATGAGTGAGCTGTGACCATTTGATGATGACAGACCATGATAGAGCAGTTTTCCCCAACACCATCATGTACGGCGAGAAAGAAAAAAAAAGCCATAGAACCCACTGGTGTGAAAACAAATACAGCAGCCGGATTCAGAGTTCACACCTCTGCAACTAACCCCTTCCTGGTTGGTTGCGTCAATGACACCCAAAGGTCACAAAGGGTCCCCCTCAGAGGAATGTTGAACTCAGGTAAAAAAAAAAAGAGGAAAAAAACCACAGGGAATGCCTGCACTCATTTACTTCATCATGTACTGTATCATTAGTGTAAATCACATGAGGGGGATGAACAGGAAACATACTACATGCATGTGTTAATCATCTACTACTGGCTGGCCTTCATACAGGAGGAGAAATATCAAAGCATGAGCTCAAAGACGCCTACTCTTCTGAGACTGACTGGGGGAAGTACAGAGCCAGTCACACATTGTACCAATCCACAGTGAGGAAGACTGACTTCATCCCTGCATGTTGTTCATTGGATTCCGTGTTATTATCACTGAAGCAGACAGGCTTTTTTATTGATCACCTCTGTGTATGTTTGTTTATTGGCGGGCGTCAGCGGGCCAACGAGCTCTTCAATCAATGTGTGTGTGTGTGTGTGTGGTATTTCACATGGTNGAAAATTGATGGGTTATGTCATGTAACTGCTGTAATTACAAGGCGAGTGATAAAAAAAAAAAAATCAAAGCAGTGGCAGAGTTTATCCTGACCGATGATATACAGCCAGTGCTGGATATAAACATGTTATGGCGAGGATTGAGTTTCATGTGAGACATCCGAGACTCTCGCAAAACAACTTACACAGCGACAGAACACACTGAGATCCTTCACACCAGGTCTGATAACGGCTTGGTTTCAGTCAACATTTTTATAGGTCTTAATGGTATTACCTTATCAGAAACTTAACCTAATGTTTGCTTTCTTTCTCCTCACACAGGAGGCTTTTTCTCCCAGCAGACCTATTAATTTATCTAGTTAAGCCTCCTTCAGCAGAACAAAACCCCACTGCTAATAATTAATCACAAAAGATGCAGAGATAATTATATCAAAAGGTCATTCATAACTTTTTTCTTTTTTCTTTTCTTTTTTAAAGTTTTACACAAATACTATTTAATGATACAATAAAATATCATAGAAAAAAACAC
>CAFUXE010000065.1:449366-473393 GCA_903364295.1 Serranus cabrilla | reverse complement strand
GTATGCATCGTTGTCACATGTTATAGGATGCTATCAAATGGATGCCACTTGCATTTAGTAATATTTAACACAATGTCAAATGTTAAAAAGCACTTGTCTTTTTACAAAATAATTTGTCTTGTATAACAAAAGCTTGCATTTAGCACAATTCTGAACGTTTTTATTATTAATAATAATGATAATAATAATGATACATTTTATTTGATGGCACCTTTCATGACACCCAAGGTCACCTTACAGTAGAATAAAAACAACAACATCATCAACATTATTTAAAACCAAGCATCCAACATTATTAAAACCATTATTAAAACCAAACAACAACCTAAAATAAGTGTAGTGCTCGGGCACCCATGGTACTGAGGCGTGAAGTGGGGATGGTTAGTAGTCCAGCAGAGGTTGAGCGGAGGGTGCAGGAGGGGCTGTATTCTTGAGGATACAGAGGTAAGGAGGGGCTAGATGGTGGAGAGCTTTGTATGTGAGGTGGAGACCCAGAGTTTTATGTTGCACTGTTTTATATATGAAATGTAGCTAATGGAAAGAAGTCCAAATTTAGACACGCATTGTTAGTGTTTTGATTACGTCAGTGTCGGGAGAATATTATTTGAGACATGACAAGTCTCAACAACACAGGATCTTGAATGGGGTTATGTGTTTATTATCGTGGCACTCCCAGAAATGCTTTCTCTATCTAACCTCAATCACAGTTTCCATTCTTGTGAAACCCATGTTGTCTCTGCACATGTTGTACTAGGTTTGACAATTTGACACTTGAATGAATGGAATGTTTCTTTTTAGTTGTGTCTTCACTTTTATACTTTTTAAACAATGATTTAGTAACGATTGTTGTTTTTTTTCATCCTTTTAGGTCACGGAACAAAAAAACAAAGGTAAGCAGAACAATGATGTATGTGTCTATGTTTCAATATAGATGTCAGGGGTTTATAAAATTAGAATTCTCCTATCTGTCTTCTGGCATTCGATCCTGTATTTTCAGTAGATTTAATTATTTTTATGTTCTATATACGAATTTGAAAGTGATTACTTTCACCAAAAATGAATGGTGCACTGTTCTGATCATTTTGGCAAGATGTACTTGGTTAAATAAAGCTAATGCCTCAATTTCTCTCTCTCTGCCTTGCCCTTCCTGCAGTGCCAGACTTGACCAAGCCGGCGTCTGCCCAGTCACCTGCCACTCAGAGCAGCTCTGCCTCCCCCAGCCCTGGACCCACCCCCTCTGCCTCCCCATCCCCAGCCACCTTGGGCCCTGGCAGTGCTGCCACCCCGTCACAGGGCGGCAACAATGCCAAGCGCCTGGCGGTGGCCAACGGACAACCCACCTCCACCACCATTTCTTCCTCCACCGCTGGCGGCCCCAGTGCTGCTGGAAACGGCAGTACAAGTAGCGGAGGCGGAGCCCAGGCGCCTCAGCAGCAACCGCGCTACATGCCGAGAGAAGTGCCGCCACGATTCCGCTGCCAGCAGGACCATAAAGTGCTACTGAAGAGGGGTCAGCCGCCACTGTCCTCCATGCTGCTGGGAGGGGGAGGAGGAGGGGATGGCCCCAATGCAAACATGGCTGCTGTCTCAGGTGAGTGTAAGCAATGCTGTAGGTCACATTTAGACACCACATTCTAGATCACTTCAAGTTCTTATGATATTTCTTACTTTTGACCCTTAAAGTTTCTCTCATGGGATTTGCATTTTCAGATTCTGGTGCAGCTGCCTCCTCATTGTCCCTCACCTCATCATCAGTTGCTGCTTCAACTACTACTTCTAATTATGCAAATTCCATGTGGGGGGCGAGCTCAGGCAGCCAGGCCTCCTCTCAGGGCAGGGAGAAGGTGATCGTCGATGGTAACGACCTGGAGGAGTGGCCTAGCATCGCTGGCAATGATGGGGGAGGAGCTTCTTTTACCGGGGCTGGAGGGGGCAGCAGCAACAACGGAATGCCTGTGAACAGCATCAGTGCCTCTGGCAACCAATCCTCACCAACTTCCTCGTTCTCTTTGCCCAATGAATGTATGCAGCCGCCCAATGGTGTGGCGTGGGGGATGGCTGCCTCCCAGGGTCATCTTGGAGGAGGGAATGCAGTAGCTGCAGCTGGGCCTATGCTACAACAGCCCTCCTCACTTTCCAAAGCCTCCGCTGTGCCAGGGAGCCATGATGCCAGTGGCCCCGTTGATGGCAGCAGCGGGATTCCAGGTGCCAACTTCAATCCAAATGCCAACCCTTCGGCCTGGCCTGCCCTGGTGCAGCAGGATGGGCCTGCTGCTGCAGGGGAAGGAGGTCCATCTTCCTTCCATCACCAGGGCCCTGGAGGGTCTTTGTCTGCCAACAACTCTGCTTCCCTGGGCCTGGGCCTGGGCCTGGGAGCTGGGGCAGTCGGGGTGCTGGGGGGTCACCCACCTTTATCTGTGAATCAATCAAGCACCCATCAGCGGCAACTTCACCAAATGCAATCCAGAGACAGAGAGATGGGAGGGGGGAAGTGGGACAGCGAATCAGCGGGACCAAAAATCGCAGGGGGGGAAGGCATTGGGGGAGGAATGGACCGTGGTGTGGGATCAGGCGAGATCAGCGTGGGAGACCACAGCCTCGCCTCCTCATGGAGAGGCCAGTCTTCTTACCCTGCAGCTAACTCCAAAACGGGTGCCTCAAGGACTGATGGATGGGAGGGTGGAGGAGGTGGCACAGGTGGATTCGGAGCTGCTGAAGGGGATAATGGGACATCGGGTTGGGGGTATTCGAGTTCCACTAGTGGGGTCAATGCTTGGGGCAGTGCTGGAACTGGGGGAAACAGTAGTCAAACCTCCGGGGTATCTCAGGGAGGGTGGGGGTCATCAGGAGCAGGAGGGGAGAGAGGGGTTTCAGGTGGCGATTGGGGTGGGAGCTCCACTGGTATTGGTGCAGCTAATCCAGGAGGTGAAGGAATGGGTGGAGCCTGCAGCAGTAACAGCAGCAGTAGTGGGGGAAGCACAGCTGGCAACCCCCCTGCCACCTCCTCCTCTTCCTCAGCAGCCACCACTATGACCAGAGCTTGGGACAATCAGAAGGGGGAGAGTGAAACAGGGGAATGGGGTGGGGGAGAAGATGGACAGGGAGCACAGGGAGGATCTTCATCCAGTGGTGGAAATTCCAGAAGCGGGAGCGGGCCTAACCGTAGTCAAAGTCGTCCTCCACGCTCTACACCTAATGCTGAAGCTGCCTTACAGAACCTGCTTAACCGGTCTGATCTGGACCCTCGGGTCCTGTCCAACACAGGCTGGGGGCAAACACAGATCCGACAAAACACGTCCTGGGACTTTGAGGAACATGGAGGACAGAGCAAAGGTGGATCATCATCAGCTACATCAAAACATGCATCCTCACTTGGTGGTTCTTCTCAGTATTCTGGTGGACCCAGGACTCTAATCAGTGATTCTATGGGTCCAGGGGTCAATCCTTCCCTGGTTCCGTCTGCTGGGTCCTCTGGAGAGGGCTGGGAGAGCAGCAGCAACAGTAGCAGTAGTGGGGCCTCTCTGTCTGGGAGAGCTCCTCCACCTTCAGGCCCCAACATGAGGAATCTTGGCGTCTCACAATCTGGGCCAGTGACCACAACGGGACCTGGTATGGGGTCAGGGGTAATGCCAGGTCATAGCCAGCAGGGGAAGGCTACAGGCTGGGGTGGGGGAAGTATGGGGGCTGGGGATGGCCAGCAGGCCAAGGGATGGGGGAATGAGGAATGGAGAGACAGTAGTAGAGGAGGAAAGGGAGGATGGGGTGATCATGGGCAACAGGGTGACCCAATGAGTGGAGGCTGGGGAGGAAATGAGGAGAAAGGGACAGCGGGGTGGAAAGAAATGGGTGGGAACACAGGAGGGACTGGGTGGGGATCGGGACAGAAGGCTGGGGCAGGTAGGGACTGGGGAGAGCAACAGTCCAAATCAAATAATGGAGGAGGTGGATGGGACGACGAGAGGAAGAATGGAGGAGGAAACTCAGGTGGGGATTCAGGTGTGGGTAGTTGGGGGAGCTGGGAAGAAGGTGCTCCTCGGAGAACCTGGGGAGCAGGGGGCACAGGGGGCGGAGGGAGTGGAGGAGGAGGAATGGGTGTTGTTGGGGGCATGGGGTCTAAACCCCATCAAAGTTGGGGTGGAGGAAACAAAATGCACCAGATGCCAAACAGCCAGCCGGGCTCTATCACAGGCCCGCAGGCACAACTGCAACAGCAACAATCACAGCCCCGCAATCAGCATCCACAGCGACAGCAAGCGTTGGAACAAGGGGCTATGCAAGGGGGCGGGGGGAGGAAACCCATCTCTCAAGCCCAGAATCAGAACCAAAGCTCAGGCTGGACCTCGGGGCCCATTCCTGGTGGTTCCGGAGGAGGTGGAAGTGGATCTGAACCAAGCGGCTGGGAGGAACCCTCACCGCAGTCTATAAGCAGAAAGAATGAGATAGATGATGGAACATCAGCATGGGGAGACCCAACACATTATAACTACAAGCCGGTCAACCTGTGGGATAAGAATAGCGCCCCTGCTGGGCAGCAGCCGCATGACCAGCAGCCGCACGTCCAGGCTCAACCACAGCAGGCGCCTCCAATACAGCAGCAGCCTAGCAGGCAGGCTGCAGGGCTTGGAGGTAACAGAGACTTCAACACTGGCCATGGACCTGGAAAAACTTCAGCTATTGGTAAGACAACATTAATGTATATAAACAGATATTTGCATATGATTGAGAATTTGTAGGCTACAGCGCAAGAGTCCGTTATCTGACATGTTCTGGTTTCCATCTGTAGTGAGTTTGCTGTCTGAGTAGTATTAGTGTTGCATAGCCAAACCTTCCCTTGAGTTGCTTGAATTGAGTGTTTTTTGTAATCCTTAGTAAAGATAACTGGGGAAAGGTAATATAATTAGCACTCCTATTTCTTGATCCTTGTTACAGTCTTTCAGAAAAAGGGAAATATTAATTAAAATCTTAATCTTGTATTACTTAATCTTAATTAAGAAGACGGTTCAATTGGTCAGTGAAATTCTTTGACAGTAGCACACAGAAATGTAGTTTACAAACAATGTGCATGTGTAAGGTTAAATGTGTAACAGCAGTTTTCCATTTAAATGTCTAAATTTGAGTTTGGTTCTGAATCAGCTGTGGCATAAAGATGTTGCAGTACTTTGACAAAGGTTTCTCATCAACTGAGTGGAGGCTAACAACTCTTAACATGCACGACTACAACTGCTTCAATCATGGGAAAGTTTGATTCACTGGAAAGGTTAGCATGGAAGTTCAGCATATCAAAATGACAACTCAGCCAGCCACCTGCTTGCTATCTCTGCAGTTTCATCTCAAAACCACATTAACAGTAATCAGCTGCAATACTGTAGCTACAGTGGGAGCTGCAACGAAGTACAGCTGAGGTAAACACATTGTCAGTGAATTTTCTCTGCATAACACTGTCTGTGGCTGCAGAGAAAATGCTTTCATCAATGTGTCAGACCACATCAAGCCAATGAATAAAGTACAAGTGAGGGAAAGAGTTTCCATAGTCCTCTGTTAATCACTTTTAACCCCATTTCCCTATTGTCAACTAATGTAAACATGCTGTGGTAACATTAAACTACATGTGCAAAGTCAAGATGTTGTGTCCCTACCCTGAGAGTCTCTACCTGGTTGCTCCATCTAAGCCTGTGTTGTCCATGTGTTTCTGCAGGTTCTTCAGGCTGGGGTGGTACTTCTCCATCTCCAACTAGTCCTACAGTAGACAATGGCACGGCAGCTTGGGGAAAGACTACTGACCCTAACCCTTCTGGCTGGGGAGAACCTGACGATGCAGGAGCGAAGACAACGGGCTGGGGAAACCCTCCTCCTAACCCTATCAAATCCGGTTAGATAATCGAATAAAAACTAAAGCATATGTGGTGAAAACTGAATGCCTTTCACAGTCTGATAGTGGCATTTTCTTTATTCCTGTAGGTTCAAAGTCTATGCAAGATGGCTGGGGGGACAAAGAGGCCTCTGTGGCTGCCTCGCGCCACTCAAGCTGGGAGGATGAGGAGGAGGGAGGCGGCATGTGGAACAGCGCCGGCTCCCAAGGAAGCAGCTCGTCTTGGGGACAGGGAAGCAATGGAGGCTGGGGACAGAGCCACCCTGGGAAGAAGCCTGTCAACAAGGTGGGTGGATAAAATAAATCATGATAAAGTGGAAAAAAATAAAGTATTCAGTATAAGTAGTCGTATTCAGAATTCAATGACATGACATTTGCCACAACTATGTATAGTTGAATTAAATAGTGGCTAAGATGGAAATAAGCACAGGTTGAAAGTAGTTGGTTTAATGAATTTGTCCCACTCTGGGAAAAATGGTTTCAACTGGTTTTGTATGTCAAGGTTATTGTATTAATTTAAATGATCATTTCTCTTTGTATTTGTCTCTCAGGGTCCACTGAAGCCTGCTGGAGGAGACTCATGGATAGGCCCCATCAACAGGCAGTTCTCTAACATGGGACTGCTGGTAAGGCAAAACAGTCTCAGCATTCTACTCTTGACCACAGCCCATTTCTTTTTATTTTAAAAAGGTCCCATAAGTCATTGGAATTAAACGTGTTCTCTAAGTTTCTTAAATAAATGACTTATGGTATTTTCATACCAAACACGAAGCCAGCTTTTCACATGGCATGAGTCAATGCAAAGAGACAAAATAAGCAAAAATGGTGTCGCTTAACACAGTGCTGTGAAAGCCTATCAGCATTAAGTGTCAAAGCCCTGATTCATTTGAACAGAAAACTTAAAACAAATGCAGGAAAGAAACAATTCTGGTTTCTACACTAAGCAATGCATACAAACACAAATGATCCTGCGGTTAACTCACGCAAGACATATGAGTTTGACATATCTAAAAATAATGAGAAACTTTCTCAAAATTATCATCTCACATTATTGAGTTAGTGTCTTTTCAGAATGTTTCATCAAAGGGTTCATTTTTCATCTGTTTTATTTTTTTCATTACTGTCAGAAATTGTTTTCCATACGTTAGTGCTGTAGTAGCAGGAAAACGTTAAAGCTTTCCTATTTTCTAGAATCTTTGTTTTGTATTTGTGCACACGTGTTAAGCAGGTTGTTTATTTCTCCATGATGATGATGATGATGATGATGATGATGATGATGATGATGGAGTTCATAATGATGATGGTGACCTTCTCTGCTGAACAGAATGATGATCCCAGTGGCCCGAGCATTGACCTGGCCCCAGGCTCTCTCCAAGAGAAGAAGATGGATGCAGAGAAGAGAGGCATGGGCATGGGGATGGGGATGAACGATTACAATGGAGACATGAGGAAGGGAGGAAGAGGAGGAGGTGGGATGTCTTATCGTCCACCTGGTTCCAAAGAGGCAGTACCTGGGGATGCTGGGTCCTACTATGACAAGGTAATGTCTCACCGCCACCTTAGCAGTCTTTGTCTTCTATGTCTTTCTCATGTCTCGATAACATTTTGTCCTTTCTTACTATTCTATATTTCCTCTTGTGATTCCTCCTTGTCTGCCCCATTCCTCCCTGTCTCAATTTCCCCTACCCCTCCTTCACCACCACTCAAATTGGTCTTCCATTGGCTGTCACTGTGACAGACCTTGCCTTTGACCAATCAGGATTGGTGCCTTGGGGAGGAGGGTCCTTGCTCTCTGTACTCACCACCCACTGTCTACAAGCCCCATTCCCTCTTCAACCACACTATTCCCTTTAGACAAGTAAGATAACCGTGCCTCTTGTTTCTGTCCTACCATTTCTTTTTAACATTAGGATCTTAGTAGTTTTTTTCCCTTTTGAAAAGATAATCATACAATTAAACCCCCTAATTGTCCTCCTCCAGTCTGTCATGTTCTGTGTAATGTTGTGTGTTTGTTTATCATGCCTCTGCTGGTATGTGTCCTCTGAGGGTTAATTTTCTGTCTTCAAACACAGGGCGGTCACAGTATCTTTGGCAGTAGCGGAGGGATGGCTCAGTCAAGACACCAGCCAAGTGTCCCACCCATGAACCAGTCCCCAGGGATACGAGCGCAAGTGCCTCATCAGTTCCTGTCACCTCAGGTAATACTTTCGCTTTTGTTCTGTGATCAGTATTTTCCCAGCTGTCTACATGTTTGTCACTCAGCACAGACACAGGAAGTGTGTGGGCTGACAGTGTTGGTGTTGGACAGTCATCTTTACAGTTTATTTTTGCTGTAAGCTAAGCAATAAAAAGCAGAATCACATCAACTTTGGTTTAACTTGAGTTGTTTTGTGAGAAGATACATCTAGACATTTTGTTTTGATGAAATTTATAGCTCCTAGTGTTTATTAAATAATACTGATATGGATTTGGAGTCATATTACAATATTTGAAAAGGTTTCTATAGTAATTGTCTGCACTATCAATACAGTGGTACCAGCTGCACTTTCTGCTCTCTCAGCAACTTGACACACACACACACACACACACTCACACACATCCGCGCCTGTTAAATATAATTTGTGGATTTTGTTGTGGTTTTAGCTCATTAAAGATGGCAACTGCAGCACTTCTGCAACTGGTTTCCGTTGTCTTATGGCAGCAGTTTTGTTTTAATAATTTATTTACTTGAAATCTGAGACAAATTAAAAATGAAGACCAAAGGATAGAAGGAAGTCCGTATGCAAGCAATGTTACCAAGTAGAAAGATATTAACATAACAAATTTAGCAAAGCAAAAATCTCAAATTCTGTGCCGTCTGTGTTGTGTCAATTTTTCCTTCTGGTGTCTAATTATAGTATAGAATATTGACATGTTGCCTGGTTACTGTATCGAGGGTAGAAATTCCAGGTTCATGATAACACTAGCTCTGTGCATTTTACATATGCATTGTAAGGGTATTCTTAAGTTGGCCCTAATATAAGAGCAACATAGTACATCCGAATGATACAAATGGTCGATTGCGTACTTCACAGTCTTTGTCTTTGTGTTGTGTACTTTCTGACAGAGTGTGTAATTGTGTGATTCTTACATCTATGAGCTTACACAACCTGGTGTGTCTATTAGTCAGTGCTGTCCCTAGAGTGCATAATCTCTCTTCAGGACAACATTGATCTTGTTTACTTCTCAAGAATACAAAGTGAAACGCATGTCTTTTCCAGGGATTGAATCAATTTCATTCACTCACTCGGGTCGAGGCATTTGTTAACAACAGTTAATGAGAACATGAAAGAGAATCAATGTTAATCGGGAAGCAGCAGTAAGCTAATGTGGTTGCTAGTGGTTACAGCACTCAAGCGTTTCTGTGGTAACAGGTGTGTCCGCCTGCCGTTGTGTCTCGTCTCCAGGTGCCAGGCTCCGTGCTGAAGCAGATGCCCCCTCCCAGCGGGAGCGTGGGGGGTGTTGGTGGCGTGGGAGGAGTGGCAGGAGTCGGGGGAGGTGTGTTCCCTCCACAGCTGTCCCCCCAGCATATTGCCATGCTCAGCAGCATCTATCCGCCTCACATCCAGTTTCAGCTGGTGAGAAGCAGCACAATACATCTCTGAAAGTCACTGCAGGCTTCCATCACAAGTCTGCTGAGTCAGAACATGAAGACGAGATGTGATCATTTCTGCAGTTTGGAAGTTTCACAAATAAATTGACATTCTTAAATACTTTCCACATATGTTTGTACATTGTGTGCTTATATACACATACAGTAAATGTAAAAAAACAAACTGTACCTTACAAATGACATATTGACGTGTCATTTTCATGTATGACACACTGATGTACTCAACACCCACTAAATCCATGATATCATATCAGGCAATTAGGTGAAAATGCGTCTTTTGTAAACTGTAACTGTGTAGGAACCCTATTGCTATCAGATGCCTTCAAACCACCAACTCTACAGAATTTATGATACAAATGTAGTTCTGCAAAATAAACTTTTGCTTCAGCTCAAACTCAGATATTTAGATATGATGATTATCTCCAAGTGGAGTCCAAAAATGACACAGAGCTGACATGTTGGTTTGTTGGTGCAAAGCTGTGCAGAGTGCATTTTTGTCTCTGTCGTCTCACGCTTCCTTTGTTTCTTGTTCTGTTTTGTTCCGTCTGTGTTCGTTCAGGCTTGTCAGCTCCTCCTCCAGCAGCAGCAGCCGCAACAGCAGCAGCAGCAGCTTCTGCAAAACCAGAGGAAGTTCACACCGAACGTGCGGCAGCAGGCTGACCCTCAGCAGGTACGCGCACACACAAGATGTTTCTCGCTCTTTTGTCATTTCTTTACTTCCTACCAGCTGCTGATTTGTGTGTGTTGTGTCTCCTCAGCTGGCCAGGATCATGGCAGTGCTCCAGCAGCAGAGGCAACAGCAGCAGGTCGGGGGTTTAGGTGGTAGCTCCAAACTCTCCCCCTCCCACCATGGTGGGGGTGGAGGGGGTCCCAAACTGCCCGGGGCTGATCCCCTGCCCCATCCAGGCCTGGCGGCCTCAGTGGCTGACCTTCAC
Source organism: Serranus cabrilla (assembly GCA_903364295.1). Lineage (NCBI taxonomy): Eukaryota > Metazoa > Chordata > Actinopteri > Perciformes > Serranidae > Serranus > Serranus cabrilla. The sequence continues at coordinate 462,937 of CAFUXE010000065.1, read as the reverse complement.
CAGAAAAATCTCGGACCATATTCCGGTGAGCGCTTGTTCTTAGACTAGTTTTATCTAAAACAAGCCCACTTCAGTGTATCAATATGTTTCCCAGAGTTCAAAGATTCACACGATCAGTTTCAGGGTTCGTACAAAGTCTTGAAAGTTTAGAAAATGTTTAACCGTTAAGTCTACAATTTAGTTTCGGTTGCCATGTTATTTTTCTGCAGCACAAGTTTCCATTAACTAGATAAATGTTCATATTAATAATAACAATCTTCATGGTTATATCTGTTTTGTGTCTCTTCCTGGGAACAGGGTTCAGTTCTGGGGTGAACCTCCCAGGTCTGGACCTGGGCGGCTCTGTAGTGGGGGGCCCTGGGGGCATGAAGGACCTCGGGATTCAGCAGTCCCGCTTCAAATGGATGATGGAAGGACACTCTTCTCCAGACACCTCCTCACCTGAGAACGCATTCCACAAAAACGGTGAGCTGTTTTTCAATTTACACTAATGTTGTTCAGCGAGGGTGTCGAGGCAGACGGTGTTTGGAATATTAAGGTGATTAGTGAACCCATCTGGTGCCCTGTGATGGAACATACGCTATGATCACCCTCCAGGTCCTGTCACCCCCATGAAGATGCCAGGGGGCTCACCCTACTCTCAGTACGACATGATGGTTGGAGACGGGCTCGGAGACAACTGGCATCGCACGCCTGGCAACAAGATGGGTCCCAAGCCTACCCCCACACCCAGCTGGCCCCCTGGTTAGTGACGAGTTGTAGATATATAGATTGATAACCTGAGCTTAAGGGTTTAACATAAGATGGAAAGAGATCCAAGTTTTCTCTCCAACTTTGAAAACTGTTTTACCGGCCAAATGTGAATTTCTTCTTTAGAGTTCCAGCCTGGTGTCCCCTGGAAGGGAATCGACCGTGTCGACCCTGATTCAGACCCTTACATGACCCCAGGGAGCATGATGGGAAACGCAGTGTCCCCCAACCTCAACGATACTGAGCACCAGTTGTTACAAGACAATACTGGTAAGCATCTAACAGCTCCACTGCCCTATTATCCCGACCGTGACACCATATCTAGCAGTTAGTTTCTTTATTTTATGGTCTTTTACTGTGTTGCACAAGGAAAGATGTTTATATCTTTTTTGTTAGTTTTCATGATATTGCTTGTGTTCACTTTGCATACGGATAAAACTAAAATATTTGTTAAATAAACAAGTCTCTGTTTGTTGGAATAGTTCTCAGCTGTTTTTTCATGAATGGATGACTAACACAGATGGTCGATGCCTTTGTTTACAGATTCCACCCCTCCCCTCAACACCTTGCTGCCTTCACCTGGTGCCTGGCCCTACAGTGCCTCAGACAGTCCCCTCAACAACGCACACAACTCAGGTAACCACACACAAACACTCACCATCTTATTTTGGGGTTGGTGTGTTGCTTTATCTTCATTTCAAATGATCACTGAATAGGATTTGGTACCATTTACATTTGAACCCATACAGACACAAGTAGCATTACCTGGAATTTGGTACCTGTACTTAACTCAATCATTCCCGTCAGTCATTCTTGTTTAATAAACAAAAAAATGATGAATGCAGCTTGTCCATGTGCGAAGCAGACAGTCACAGTATAGCTGCCTTTTCCCCACAATTATCTTAATTCAGTTCATTAATTCAGTGACTACTTTATAACTCAGGTGCGTCATAACCTGGAGTCCCTTACCTTAGATACAATAGCTTTACCAAACTGACATGTTGATGTGATTTTACTGCTGAATGAATTATTTTGTTGTTGTTGTTGTTTTTCACACAAATGTAGACTGAAACTAAATTGCCCTTCTGGGATTAATAAATTGTCTGAAATCTGAATCTAAAATCTGTATGCCTGATGCAGTGTTATAAATCATGTGGTTGTAGGAGAAACTTTCAAAAGTAAGGCTCAATAACTTTTTCCTTCAGGCATACTAGCATTACATCTTAGTAATTGTAAACTACGAGCAGTTTTCAAGGCCTTGATCTTTTACCTTTAAGTGTTTGTCTCGTCTTTGTCCCAACTGTTGAAAGTTCCCTTTGATTACCATGCTGGTATTGTTACATCATGTGTGTATATTTACCAGTATACAGACCCTCATCCACCTTTCTGTAATCCTGCAGCAAAGTACACAGACTACAAGACCAGCTGGCCCCCAGAGCCCATCGGACACAAGTCCTGGAAAGCTAACCGTGGCAGTAACCAGAACCAGATGTCCCGCCCACCTCCAGGACTAGCCAGTCAAAAGCAGCCATCGCCTTCCCCTTGGTCTGGAGGAGCCCCTCGATTGGCTGGCCGGGGCTGGGGCGGCGGCTCAAGCACCACTGGTACTGTCCCAATGCATTTTCCTTGTTGTTTTGGTTAAAAGCTTGTCCCTTTTCCCTCAGCCAGGCACAGCGCTCGTTGAAATATTCATCTGATTTAAATGTACACGGGAGATAAAACAACTGGCTCTGATTGCTGGATACAACACAGTGCTCCTTTGAACTCAAGAGTCCATTTATATTTGATTTGGAAGAGCAGCTGAGCGTTAGTGGAAGCAGCAGGGAGAGTTATTCATCATTTATTACATTTGAGAAGCCGAGGGGAAAAACAGGGTGCGATTGTGTTTACAGGGAGTGTGGAAAACTCTCACTCACTTTTTTTTCCCTGTTTGCTCTCTCTCCGCAGCCGCGACCTGGAGTGACGGCAGCTCTCGGGAAAGCTGCTGGTTGGTGCTCAGTAACCTCACACCACAGGTAAACACAGACACATTTTACAAAAACAGCTCCTGACACTATGACAGTCTTATTTTGTTTTGATGTTTTTCCTTAAATCTACAGCTGTAACTATTATGCAATACTGCCAGGCTGGAATGTTTGATCTCACTGCATGCACTCAAATAAACGGGTGCAAAAATTGAATTCCGCATGGAAACACTGCTCTGAATTTCATACCTCCATACCACTTTTCCATTGAACTTCACCACCGTCTGTCTCTTATATTCCTGCAGATTGATGGCTCCACTCTGAGGACCATCTGCATGCAGCACGGCCCGCTGCTGACCTTTCACCTTGGCCTGACCCAGGGCAGCGCTCTGATTCGCTACGGCTCCAAACAGGAGGCAGCCAAGGCCCAGAGCGCACTCCACATGTAAGAGTCATGTAGCTTGTTGTTCAATAATGTCTTCATAATATCACACTTCAGTGTTCAAACAAAAGAGATATAACATGGCTATTATTAGGCTAGGCTAGTTTCTATTTTTCCAGTCTTTGTTTTTTTACGATTCTCCAAAGCCACAATTTGATTTAGACGAGGATTTTAAGGTCATCATTTGATTTGATTTTAATTTTTTAATCTGTTTTTTTTAACACTAATAGTCTTGTGTTAAACAAGACTTCTATCTATTGAAAGTAGAATGAAGTTAAACAAGTATTTTGCTTCATATAACGTGTAATTTATTGTAAAACCCAGGGTAAATTGCTCTTTTTAGTTTCTTCAGAAGATAAAAAAAAAAAGGTTGATCTGTTTTAAATCCATACACGAGTAACTGATGGACTTTCTGTGTGTTCAGGTGTGTTCTGGGTAACACCACCATCTTGGCGGAGTTTGTGAGTGAGGAGGATGTGGCTCGCTACATTGCACATTCCCAGGCAGGAGGAGCAGGGAGCGGCGGAACCACAGCCGGCTCTGCAGGCTCCGGGCCTACATCGTCCTCCGCGGTGGGCGCCAACGGTAACGGAGGGAGCTGCGAGAGAGGAGGAGCAGGAGGCAGCGGCGGGGGAGGAGGAGTGGAAGGAGGCTCCGCAGCTGGAGGAGCAGGAAACACAGGAGCCGGGTCCTCCAGCTCCGGGTGGCAGAGTCTGGACAGCACAGGCAGCTCATCGGACCAGTCTGCCACCCAGGGGCCCGGGCTGGGCATCTTCGCCCAGTGGAGCAGCAACGGGACCGGGGTGGGCGGGGGCGGAGGTGTGGAGGCCGGAAGGCAGGGTCTGTGGGGAGGGATGAGCGGGATGACCGGGATGAGCGGGGCGGGGTACCCCAGCAGTAGCCTCTGGGGTTCCCCGGCACTTGAGGATCGCCACCAGATGGGCAGCCCCGCCTCCCTGCTGCCAGGGGACCTGCTGGGCGGGGGGGCTGACTCCATCTGAGGGGCCGACTGACACACACATTTTACACCCAAGTTGTAATACATATGTCACACTCTGTATTTATTTACACGTAGAGATGACATGAATTAAAGCTACACTGGTCACGCAGACACATACAGGCTACATGCAGTACATTATTTTCACACACACATTAACCGCTTAACTTTAAATGAAGACAACAGTAAAACTTGAACGGGGGAAAAAGGTGAAATCCATTAAACTCTTTAGGACTCAACTGGATAGCTCTTTGTCTTTTTACTCCAAATCCCACCATCTGCATTCAGAGACCCGATCACTCAGGCATGCACTGTAGACAGGCTCAGCCAGAGTCGTACACGTCAACAAGTTTAGCTATTGCTGTTTTTAGTGTGCCACACTTTCTTTTCTTTTGTATTACTATTTAATGGTCGAATCTCAAACATTCAGACTTGCAGACTGAGCCCTCATAGACCTGGCTGGCGTACTTCTAAGTTCTCATGTTTCGGAAGCTTGAGAGTGGGGAAGGATCTGGAGTTTGTAGAAAAATTTGGGACAGCGCCACACTACTGAGTCAAACGGACTATCAGCAACCTTTGAGATGTGGAACAGGAGAGCGTTTTTTAGTAGGTACCGACACCTCTACCTTGTTGGAAGTATGCCATCAACATGGGACCCAGGGTAAAAAAAAAAAAAGAAAATCAGAAAACAGAAACAACATTAGCCAAACTTGCACTATATGCCTCTGGGTTTGTTGTTGACACATCCTCCACAAATCCCTCCATGTATTTTTTTTTTTGTTTGTTTCCTTGAAAGAGAGCTACAAACACAACAACTACACAGACCTTACAGGACGACTAAATGTTACAACAGCAGTGGCCTTGGCTAACAACCAGCGGCCGCCAACCCGCCCGCCATGTCAGCAGCCTTCACACCTTCTCATCAGTTACACACTGCTCTTATATTTGACAAGCAAAATTGTATCTCCTTGTTGATGTACGTCGGTTGTTTATAATTTTTCTTTTTCTGTTTTAAAAGAAAAGAGAAATGTGTGAAACTTTGTGGAAATTCAGAGATGTCCTTTTTCCTTTTTTGTTTTTGCCCTTCAAACACTGACCTCGCTATTGTATTTTTTCTTACTCGAGAAATCAAGTTGGTTATTCTATATTGTCATGATGTTAATGATGACTATGATCACTTATTTACTCGCTGTACAAGGTGCCCTCCTGCCTGCCTGTGTGTGCATGAAAGGAGTGATGACAGTATGACCGTATGGAGGAGGATGTGATGAAGATAATGATGATGATATCGGGAGTGTCTGTGTTATTGCTACAATGTTGAATGTTTTTTTCTTTCTTGTCCATGAGAGATTCATGAGAAATTTGAGTGTGGTTGCATATGTGTGCGTGTGTGTGTGTGTGTGTGTGTGCTTGCTTTTGAACACTTATCTGCTCCAGTCAGGGAAGTGAATAGATGTTAATCTGACAGCTTACATTTGAGAGAAAGGGTGTGTTTGTGTGTGTATGTGTGTGACTGTCTGGATATTGTAATAGCTAAAAAGTTCAAAAACATTGGCACTATTGCATATGTCTCTTAAGTTGTGTTTTTTTTAGCAGCATTTTGTTCCTGTTTGTATTTTTTTTTTTTTCTGCCAAATGCAATAAGAGAATATTTTGTTTTTAAGACGAAGCAACCAACTGAAGGCATTTCTATTAAGATGCCAAATCCTACCATACCAAGCTGAGCTGGAACAGTGTTTTACAGACACGTTAAAGACATTACCTGTTATGTTTTACTGTTTGTTTTTTTGTTATTATGTATCAATTTAAATTAAGTCAGTCTTTATTATCACTCCTGTTCAGGATGTTTTCGTTTATTTCAGATGTTACAAAAAGGAGAGGAAATTAATTTAAAGCAGAAAAGAACAAGATAATAAAGGTTGAATTGAAGTCTGTAGTGGTTTGTTGTTTGATCTGTGCGGCCGAGTCGTTAACAGTTGACCTATAGGATGTCAGGTATTCATAGCACATTGTCCTGTGCTGTTTAAATGCCAACCATCTCATGAATTCACATTATTCTTGTTCCATGGGACTGTGGCGTCAATAGGACTTTCTGCCAATGCTTCATTGTTCCATACACAGTGGCTGGAGCAGTGACTTGGCTGATGATAGTGAATTTCTTGCACCCAACAAATGGAGATTCAAAATCTCCCATTTACTTATTAGCAGGGCTAGTAAGTTCATCTTGGGGTGAATGCATCCCTTATTTTTCCTCCCAGTCATCTTTATTCTGTTTTAAGTTTTTTTAAATAAGTAATTAAGTTATTATATTGCAGAACATGTTTCCTGTTTGAAACTAGGTCAGTTGAACCGAAATTGGTCTTTCTTAAAGCTGTAAATCAGAGAGGATCTTTTTTTTTCATTAGTTGTAATACAAGCCCATAACCTCAGCCAATCAGGACCAGGCTCCTTGACCAAACATTTTCTGTTCGTAGTACTATTTTCTCTGCAATTAATCAATTATTTTGACATTTTGAAAAAGAGTCCATATGAAAATAAAACAGAAATCAAAGTGAAAGCTAGCTGTAAATATATCAGACGTTTTCAATTATTTGCAAACGCTTTTAGGTTATTTTGATAATTTCCCGGAATTATCATTGCGCATGTGTTTTTTCACTTTGTTTCCTGTAAATATTCTGTTCCCGCGAGCTCAAAAGAATCAACTTGGCAAACGTTACTGTAAATTGGTGAGTCACTTGCAGAAGAAAGCAACTTTTGAGTGGTAAAATATACCACAAAGATAATTTTTCCAGGTAAATGTTTTCAGGACAAATTAAGTTAGCTAGCAGTTAGCTGTTATGCTAGGAAAGCTGTTTGTGTTATTTAATTCGTTAGCATTCACACACCTCAGAGTGATGCTCTGCCAACGTGTAATTTTGACTATAGCTATGCAAAAAACTCATGCTAGCAAAACAAATGTTTTAAGTCTACTTTTTTACCCACACAGTCCTATTTAACGACTAGCTTTAGTCAAAGGGACGTGAAATGAATTAGCCTATTAGCTTTTTAACTAATGTGCATTCATCCACAATCAACTGAAAGCGCGTGATAACGTAGCCAGGGTTGGATCAAATTACTGTGAAATATAACTAAGTTATAATAATAAGTTTACTTCAAAACCTTGAACTCACCTTATTGCAGCTTCCACACATTGTTCGCATACTTGTCTTGTTTATTCCCCATTTAGTTATTTTCGGTAGTCTTTGTATTTCTGAACTGATTATATTGACAATCCTGTTAAAACAGGCCTGTCGTTGTGTTGGGAAACAAGTAAAAAATGTTTCAGCATGTACCACTAGAGGGGGTTGACATTTCTCCTAGACACAACAATTTGCAGAGCACTGACCTGTCCATGCTCTGATAATCTAATTTTTCTACATTATATTTTAAGATTGAATTCGGGGCTGATGTGTTGGTGCAAATAGCTGTTAGTTAGCAGCTGTTGGTAAAGGGTGTGGGTGCTGCTGATGGCGCTTCATTCATGCCTGCAGAAAGCAGCAGCAGCAGCAGCGCGGCGGCTTTAAGACAATCCGGGCATCTCTTCAAGTCTGTGGATGACATCATTGATATTGTCAATGGTGTAAACTGAGAGAGGGCTGGGTGGGAGTGTGTTAGGGGGGAGAGATAGAGCGAGAGAGAGAAGAGCAGCCGGGGAAGAGAGAGAGAGAAGGACCTCAGTGTCTGGTTTCGGCGTTTTTCTCACCCCAAAAAAAATCGTGACAGTGAAAATCTTCCAGAGTTGCGGAGCTCGGATATTTTTGTGTGTGTGTTTTTCTCAGGAGTGGGGGCCCGGGTCACAGATCTCCGAGGTTATGAGCCGTCCGAAGCCGCGTCGGTGCGTCGCTGTCCAGGGTCCTGAGTGAGAGCGAGCCAGCGGGGCGACCACGGAAACCTGACATAACCCGGTGAGGAGGAGGGGGAGGTGGGGTGTGGGGGGTGTATGTTGGCTAGTCAAGGTGTCTGGAGGCTCGTGTGTGATGGTGTGTGTGAGGCTACACAAATAGAGTCCAAATAGAGTCGTGCTGGGGCGGGAGGGGGGGTCCTACCTGTGTATGGAGGGTGCGGTTATGGGAATTATCACCACATTTGATGGTCAGTGGGTGTTTTTTTGCATTCAGCACCTTCCCTGTCTCCTCTCCCGTGGTATCTGGGGCAACCGCATGAAGTATTCTCACTGAAAATATAACGCTTGTTTTTGCAGTCCCTTTGCAGCAATAGTGGCTCTCAGTTTTGTAACACTGACAGTGTAGCAGCTCTTAGGAGGCTGAGAGAGATGAGATGAGCTGGAGGAACCTGAGGTAATGTGCAGCAGTGGGCTTGCTCTGCCTTATTTTCCTCCGCACAGTGTATGTGGATGGGGTGTATGTAGGTCTACAATGCAGCCAAGACTTAAAAAAAAATGAACTTAGTCAGCGTTTAGTGCTGGCTCCTAGAGCCGAATGTCTGTCACAAAAAAGCCCTCAGTCATTTCCCACTTTTAAGTCCCTTATTTATGTCATGGCTGTTCAGACAGATAGGGCTTGGGTGAGGAAAACATGACTCATTCGAATTTCGTCAGGGGACTCCAGTCAGAAATTGGGAGTTTATGCAAATCGCTTGTACACAGGACCAGACTCCCTTGAAGTGCTCTGGGAAGAGTGTGTGAGATGCTGATCCAGCCTCCCCTCCTGCAGCTCTGAATAAATCACGTTATACAACTACACGCTCTCTTCTTCTTTGCTTGCACCCTTTTCCCCCGTGCACTTTATAAACACTTCATTGGCCTACATTGTTTTCCCTCTGAGAGTTTAGTATCTCATCCTCTGAAGGTGTAACGTCTCCAACTCCACTAAACATGGCTGACAGGAGCAGGGTGGTTACATTAGATCATGTGTTAAAAAATGTTTTCTTCCACAGTGGGTTTAGCCACATAAAGTCACTTGTGAGGCACATTTTCCTTACTAGTTCCAGTGATTCAACTCGGGCTGCACCACGTCACTGCTTTGCCTCAGAAATCTTCACTTTTCATTCTTTTTCATGTCTGCCGTTGAGTTTTCCAAAGCTTCCAGTTTCATTTCCTTTCATGATACAGCTGCCCCATGGCTGTAAGCTCTGTGTTTGAAGTCTGCAGCTTTGCACCACTATCCTGTTACTCTATTGATCACCGCTGATTGATGAAAGCTTTGTGTGCGTTTGTATCTGCATGTGTGTGTGTGTTTGTTTACCCCTTCAGGGAGTTGAAAAACTCAGGAGCCATGGAGTTGAGGGTGGGTAACAAGTACCGCCTCGGGAGGAAGATAGGTAGCGGATCCTTTGGAGATATTTACCTCGGTGAGAATCTGCATCTTTTTGTGTTCCTGTGGTTTTAGTTTGCAGATATTAAAAATATTCCAGGTCAGAAGACCTTTTATGTGTTGGAAATGACTGGTGTGTTGTAACTAAATCTGTCCTTTCAGGTTCTAACATTGCTACAGGAGAGGAAGTAGCCATCAAACTGGAATGTGTGAAAACCAAACATCCACAGCTCCACATCGAGAGCAAATTTTACAAGATGATGCAGGGCGGAGGTAAGACGCACGTGAGGTGTCTCAGAGTTCTGGAAAGCTTTACTAGGGGGCACTGAGAGGCTGTGAAGAGTTTAAGGGGCACTAAGGAGCATTTAGAGCTGCCGAGGGAATGAACAATGATTACAGTTGTTTAAGAGGCATTACAGTGCATTTAGAGACCTTAAAAGGAATTTCAGGGTATTTGTGGTGCATTCAGGGTCATTCGGGGACACTGAAAGCCTCATGAACTGGAAATAAGGAGCATTTAAGTCAATTTCAGGTTGTTGAGAGATATTAATGGTCATTCAGTAGCATTGAGGTGAAGTTGTGGCTGTTGAAGCCTTGAATGTTAATGATTTATAAAGCAAATATAATATAAGGGAATTCTGAGAGGTAGGAAAAGCAGAGAAGAAAAAAGCAGAGAGGAAAAATTTGAAATGGAATAAATAAATAAAATTAAGGAATAAAATAAGAAAAAAAATGCGTTATTAAGGTAAATCCTTAAATATAATATGTACTGAAAATTACACTGATACAACATTTTAATATACATAATATATGTTATATATTTATATATATGAAAATTTTACATGTATTTGAACTGAGGAAATCCAGGTAAATACTATCTGTATAAGTATGAATGAAAGATACGATAGATGAATATTAATTTCACATTAAAATGATATATTGTTACATATAGTTATAGTATGTGCACTATACGTAACATAAACACTATACAAAAATAATAAACTACTATAATATGTATTAAAAATAATTTAAAAAAATATAAATAAATGTAAGATAGGATAATATTAGAATTATTTTGTATACTTTATTTAAAATATTTATTTCCATATATGCAGCACAACTGCTTCCAAAAAATCTAATTCAACAAACAAAACATAAAACTGAAAAAAACAGAATAAAAGAAATCAATAAAAGAAAAAGTAAAAGAAATATATAAATAAAAAAAATAATAATAATAATCAACAAACAAACAAAACAAAAACAGGTTGGATATAGAAAGGAGGAGCTAACAAACATACAATAATAAAATTATAATCATACAAACAATATATATATTTGTGCATTAACAGCAACATATGCATTCTTATACGGACACACTTGCGTGTACATACTAAATACAGAGGATGGTTAGATGTTTAGTAACATCAATGTCCATCTGTTTGCAAGGGAAAGGACATATGCATTTTATTATAAGATACATTAAATGAAAACAGTAATATATAATCAGGATCAGGTGAAGGCATTTCTTTTTTGTACATGGGTACTTCTGTAGTTGCCAGGAGGTACATGGAAAGATTTTACAGCAGTTTTAAGATATAAAAAAAACATTTTAATATGTTTGAGTGTGGAGAAATTGTAAAAAAAAAAAATTGATAAATAGACATTTGGAGATTAAAGAAATTGATAAATTGTTGAAATCACTTGAAAACAAATGTTAAATGGTTGAAATTGTGAACTAGAAGTAATGGTTAAACCCTCTTATTCCCTCTCCCGTCGTCTCCACAGTGGGAATCCCGTCTATTAAGTGGTGCGGCGCTGAAGGCGACTACAACGTCATGGTGATGGAGCTGCTGGGCCCCAGTCTGGAGGACCTGTTCAACTTCTGCTCCCGCAAGTTCAGCCTGAAGACGGTCCTGCTGCTGGCCGACCAGATGGTGAGGCAGCCTGACCGACTGCAGCCCACTGTAAAACATAACAGTTCCTCAGGGCTTTCCCTGCCAGTTACAGCCACACAGGGCCTCCGTAGTAACTAATTACTTTAAGAGCTCACTGAAGAACACTGTAATGATTCATGGAGGGTTCATTGGCTCTTTACAAGGCGGCCCCTTCAGGTACACAAGGAAAACAATATATAAACAGTGATAGTTCTGGAAAGGTACACATTCACTTACGCACTACAGTTGTCTAAACCTGCACCTTTGCCTGCACTGAAGTCAACCTTAGGCTCGGAAGTTACAGGGATTCAATAAAAGGATGAGGCTATTTTTAGACTGGAACTAAATGGATCATTTGAAATCTGAGAATAATTCTCATCCAAACCTCTGAAGCTTGTTTCCTGGCTCGAGACAAAGCGTATCCCCTCACTATCTCCAACCATTCATCTCCTCCATAAAAGTCACTTCCGATCGAGGACACGGGACCTCCGGAAAACTGCCTAATCCTCACTGCAGAGGTCAGCCTGTGGCGTCTTTTATGGGCCTCTTTAATCTCTCCTATGTCATTCTTCAGACTGCAACTGGCACATTTGTGCTTTTTGTCCCATTTTCTCTCAGCAACTTTGGCCTCTTTTCCTAATCGCCCTCTCCTCTCCTCTCCTCTCCTCTCCTCTCCTCTCCTCTCCTCTAAAGAGGCAATAACTAAGATTTTAACTGTCCCGTAACGTAAAATGACCTCTATATATCTGCAGACAGGCTGGCAGGGTTATTGATCAATTCCAATGACTCAACTATTATTTCACTGGGCAATGAGACTTTGAAGTTCACTTTTACTTTTGAACCATACACTCTATAACTTTGGGAATATAAAGACTCACAACTCCACCATTATAGACCAGTAAAAGTAACTGATTGTCTGAAAAGGGTTAACTGCCAGATGCTCAGACTAAAGTAATCACTAGTCTGAAAATTTGCTTTTTTAATGCATTAGACCAGCACCCATAACTTTTTCTTCTTTTTCGAAACTGACTGCTTTACTAAAAAGTCTTTGGTGGTGCATTCAAGGACACTTTGACAGTAAACATGTTGTAGTTGCCCATTTAATGGCGAGAAACACCCAAATATATCCAGTAGGATCCTTTCATATTCTTTATCTGTGTAATTTTGGGTCTTCTAGCTTTATGTATGACAATACACTCACTGGACACTAAATTAGCTTGCAAGGCGTACCTAATAAAGTGGCAGTGCTGTCTTCTGCTGCTGTAGCTGCACATGGAGATGGTCTTCTGCATACCTTGGTTGTAACGAGTGGTTATTTGAGTTACTGTCGCCCCACTGGATATTTTCTTTTTTTCCGGACCATTCTCTGTAAACCCTAGAGATGGTTGTTAGAAACACTCAGAGCAGCCCATTAAAATCACCTTTCTTCCTCATTCTGATGCTCGTTTTGAACTTCAGCAGCTCGTCTTCACCATATCTTCAGGCCTACATGCACTGAGTTGCTGCCATGTGATTGGCTGATTAGAGTAGTTGAACAGGTGTACATAATAGTGGCTAGTGAGTGTATTTCATTAATATAATGCGTTTTTCTTTTTGGTAGCTAACACTCAAATCTTGGATGTGACACATAAAGACCAGTGTACTTGTCAAAAGGAGTCCGATTCAACCTGTGAAGACATTTGCATAATGTTCTGTGTGGCTCTGGAGCTTTCTAAGGTCTTTATCTAACAAAAGACCCCGTGGAGTTGCATTATGGGAGCTGTAGTTTCCAATGTTGTTGGAGTTTAACTGACACTCAGGACTAAAAGTCAAGTTATCTTTACCTCTGCTGCTTCGTTTTGAACATTTCTTTGAAAATGATGCATGTTGTGAGTCCTCCAACTTCATTCAAGTGCGGTGCTTAATTGTCGGAGTTTCCCTTTAAAGCAAAGGAATCCCCTGAATGACACATTTCACTTAAGTCAGATTGAAGTGTCTGTAAGACTCTCTACGAAATGAAAAGACTCTCAGAGTGATTCCTGGAAAGTCTGAACTTAAAAGTCATAACATACTCTTTTGACTTTTCTTAATGGGCTACAACATGCAAGACCACTAATACTCTCCTTTAATCCCAGCTAAATCCTGCTCCACATCTCTCTGCTCCAGATCAGCAGGATTGAATACATCCACTCC
>CAFUXE010000065.1:367827-426551 GCA_903364295.1 Serranus cabrilla | reverse complement strand
TTTAATCTTCTCTTTCCCTTCCCTTTTCATTTGATTTGCTTCCACGTCCCTGCCTAAATCACCATAAATCCACCCTCCCTTAATGCTTACCCCCCTTTTTATTTTTTCTTTCCTTCCTCTCCTTCCTTCTCTCTCTCCTCTAAATCACCCCTACGCCTTTCTGCACCCTTTATTTCCTCCCCCCGCTGTCCTTTTCTTCCCTTTCCTCTTCCTTTAAACTCCTTTAATTCTCATCTTCTCCTGAGTTCTGACTCTCTCATGTCCTCCGCCTCCCGCAGGCCGCTGCGCCCCGATGAAGAGCATCTCCAGCAGCCTGAAGGAGACCATGAACCCGGGGGACATGGTCCAGGACGCCATCCACAACTTCTCCCCGGCCTACCAGCAGTACACCCAGCAGTCCACGCTGGAGCAGGGGGCGCCGCCGCCCGTCTGCCGCTCCCACAGTGCCATCAGCGGCCGCGGAGACACAGAGAAGACCCTCCTGCTCAGCTCCGACGACGAGTTCTAGAGCAGGAAGTGCTGCGTTTACAGCTGAGTCTCACTCAGACTGCTTTAAAGGTACTCGGTCCTCAGGCTCGTCAGCGTGTGAATGATCTGAGGAGGACATTTCTGCACCCACGTTTCCCAAGCGGAACACTTAACGCTGATTTGGCAAGAAAAACAAAAGGGTTGTGTTAGCTTTTGGAAAGTTTGTGAGTCACACTCTTACACACTGAATCATACTTGACTTTTAGGATGAAAGTTTTCTGGCTTTTATCGAAGCTTCATTTCACATTTCAGCTCAGTCATGTGGCAAAGTAATAATGGAGGTTTTGTTTGTTCTGGTTTGCATTTTGAACCCCTTGGTTCTGTTCATCAAACCATGAAAAACCTTAAAAAGATACATTTTATTTAATTTTTTTTCCATGACTGGAAATAGAAAATATGATTAAAACTATGTAAAAGTTTTGAACTTTTTATTTTGTGAACTAATATTTAGATTTTCCTTTGCAACAATGTAACAAGTTTGTAGAGCCCGACTGATATGGACAGACACCGATACAGATTTTAGTGGGGAAAATGATTTAATAGCCGATATATTAGTTTGTTTTTTGAGCTGGAATGAAAACAGACCTTTTTTATGTGAATTGTACACAGATTTTTTTTTTACCACTCTGCAAATGTACCAAGTGAGCTACTTTCACAGACATAAAACTTAATTACACTGTCAGCCAATTCCATGAATAATAACTGAGAAAATAAAGAATAAATACATAAAATAAAAATAAACAGCTCAATAAACATCATTACTGTTCAGTTTCAGTACATTGCTGATTAATTAAAATAAAACAGAAATATTAAAAGCTAATACAATGTCCAAATCATGCCAAGCAATATTTTCTGCATTACATATTGTGCAAAAAGTTTTCATAACACATATAGTTAGATACAGATACAGTTTATATACAGATGCTGATATAATACCTGTCAGCTGATATATCTGTCAGGCTTTACAAAGTAGATTTGCAAATATGTTAAAATTATAAGTGAGCTCGAGAGACCCTGATGCATTGTGGGATTTTAGGGACATCCTTCACTGCAGTGTCGTGATTCAAAGGGAAACCAAGTCAAAAACGTGCTGACTGGATCAATTTTGTTATTGATATTAGTGGAACAGATGAGAGCAGATTATAGATTATACAGGACATCAGCTCCAGGAGTGACGGGCAGCAGCAGCAGCAGAGCTGGTCGGGATTACACTGGTTTAATTGGGGCGTTATTTGAATGGGCGGGATTAAAGCTCGAGCTGGGAGTAGACCTCAGCAGGACACAATGTAGGTTAACTGGAATGAGGGAAAACAAGAGGGAAATATAGGTTAAAGCGAAGTTTAACTCCATCATAGGAACTGAACCCTTCCTCTTACTTTAAAGGCAGATATTTAAAGTCAAACAGACTACATATTTTTTCACACGTGTGTTTCGGTTAGGAAATAATCAAGCTGTTTCAAAAGAGAAGCAACACATTTTCCGATGAGTTTGCAGAAACGGCACACAACCAAATGTTTGACGCTCCGGGTGGGCGTGTCCCTTTGCAGATACATGAGGACCAAGCAGATAATCTGATTGGCTTCAAGTACCTAAAAAAACTCAAATCCATCTACTTTAAGTCATTTTCAGCACTGGCTCAGACACACCCACTGTAGTGACTTCTTCATCAGCCAGCCAGCTTTCAGTATTGTACATTTTTTTGCCTGTTTGCAGCTTAACTATGCAGATTTCTTTTGCACATTTTACAGTTCCTATCCTGAGCTCTGGTATATTTGAAAAATATAAGCACAATAATGTTGGAAAATATATTATATGTACCGCTTTTTCATTACAATAAGCTCAACCAAGTTAAAAGTAACATGTAAAAACTTCACATTGTTGCGTTTCTTTGACTTGGATGCTCTTCTGTTCTTCCAGGCAGGCTTTTTTTGTCCCATTTCACTTCACCGCAGCCAGAGCTGGTTATTTTTTTTTACACATAATTGAAGTTCTTGAGTCATCTGAATGAGTCATACTGAGTCTGCCAACGTGTTTACTGTAACTACTGTCACTGCTCTGCTGTGGCTCCGTGTGAACACCAGGGGGCCGTGTGGAGAAGACAAACACTTTCACTCTTATCTACAGGCAGACAGACCGTTATCACACTCTTTAAGCTTGGTGCACATGTAACTGTTCTGTCTGTCACTTTTTTATCCTTGTCATCACAAAGCCAGCCGCGGCCTCAGACAGTGCTCATGGGTCTGTTTATCACTGCTTCTGTCTGACATAATGTTGGTTTTAAATAGGACAGAAGCCACGTCTGTGCACAGGAGCAGTGTCCTACTGTATTTTTAGACTGCTGAGTGCTGTCTGGGTAATGGGGTTGCTTCATTTTGACATAGATACAAAGTGAATTATTTTGACCATGACTGAGCTCAATCCAGCTACAAATGACCCTTTTCTTACAGCGTCAGTTCATTGTGTTGCAATAACAGTACACAGTGTTTCGTCCATATAAATGCATTTTCATGCTGAACCATTGAATGACAGTGCCGATGTTTTCGGGGTTGAAGACATTTTTCGTCCATCAGTTGGTGTGTTTCTTTAAATGTAGACATTTTAATGCTACAAACTGACAAAAAAAAAAGTTTAATCAGGGTGGAAATGATGATGAACCCAGAACCCAGATGTTAAGTACTGCACTTTGAATGCCATAATTCACTTTCAAGCTTCATGCTGTTTTTCTTCATTATGTGATGATGTGTTTGATGTCCTGGTGTGTATGAATCTAGCTGAGGAAAGGCTGCAGACTGATGTTGTAAATACACTTTAAAGTGCTGTCTACAGGAGGAGGAGTAGTGATGTATGTTAAAATAGTCATATATGCTGTAAAGATGGAGCCCAGGAGAAAAAAAGACCTAGTTTTGTATTTTTACTTAATAACTGTCTTTTTTTATTATTATTTCAATGACTGTTTTGGTTTCTAGATCTTTGTATATGATAAAGCTGCTCATGATGCTATTATTATTTCATGTAAAATGGAAAATATCTGACAATATATTAAAAGATATTTAGGCTGGTAAATAAGTTAACTTTTTGTTTGATTTTTTTATTTATTTTAGTTTTGGAGATATAAAGAATGCACAGTATTTAATGTTACTTTATGGATTTTTCAGAAAATCCTTATTAATGACACCAGTGGCCGTTAATTTTACACTGGCTTGAGCCAAATTAGGGCTGGCCGGCTTAATTAGCTTAGCCTAGGCTGCAGTTAGCTAGTTAGCGCTCTTTCTTGCATCGTTCTTGGCTAGTAGAAGGCTGTCATTAGTTAAACACCTTTGCCATGTATGTATCATCATTTATTGTTGGCTAAAAATAAACAGCTTTTGTCTTAAAAGATAAGGTACTACTGTGGATCACGTTAGCTGGTGAAGTCATTTGGCAAGCTAGCTAACTAACATTCACGGTTATATTTTTCTGGCAGTAACATTAACAATCTTAGAAGGAAAAAAGGCAAGTTAAGCCGTTTACCTATAGGAAAAGCAATTTGTGTACCCTCCAGTAGTCAAATGTCCTGCTCATAATGACCTCAGTTTTCTTCCTGGTGTCAACCAAATTCCCATCTCCACTAGCGGGAAAAACAAGAGGGGAATATGGGTAAATTAGCTTGTGTTCCACACCTCGTGCTGTAGGGCAACTGAAGAGAGGCAAGGCACACGCAAAGATCAAATCCTTTGGATTTTCGTGCCAAAACCTTCCCAAGTCCTCTTCATAGCAATCAGTCCACAGGCTTTTAAAGGCATCTGATAAAAGGAAGGTCTCCGTTTTTAACGTTAGAGTCCATTCACACA
Organism: Serranus cabrilla; assembly: GCA_903364295.1. Classification (NCBI taxonomy): domain Eukaryota; kingdom Metazoa; phylum Chordata; class Actinopteri; order Perciformes; family Serranidae; genus Serranus; species Serranus cabrilla. Next base: position 422,193 of record CAFUXE010000065.1, on the reverse strand, counting down.
ATGGTCACACATAGTGGCTGGTAATTGCTTCAGGAGAGCCAGTCTACCTGCTGGTGGCATTGGAGTTGACTTTCGTAGCAGGTAAGTGATCTGTGCATGAATGTCGGAACGTAACATGTGATATTTTGTTTCTTTGTGTTAATGACCAGTAATCATTAATATGCAGGAGAATTTAGAGTCCAGGTGCTCACCATGTGATCGCTGTGCTATGCTAACTAGCTAGCTTCACGCATGCTTATTTATTAGCTTAACCTGAATTGGCACGTGCAATTGAAACATAATTTAAAGTTTAAACGTTTTCATACACTGTTGCTGTTAAGTGATTTGTGTTTTTGTTAAAATACGAAGTGGTTAGCGTCAAATCATGTTACCTGCACTGCTATTGATGCTTTGCTAACTCGTAAACGGAACGTGGCATCCGGTAGGATTTCACAATAAAAGCACCCAGCTAGTTTGTCCCGATACAAAACAGGAAGTGTTAACTATTAGTGATGATTTAACACAATCTAACAACATCCAAGAATCCCGTGCAATGAGTGTTTGGAATACTCTGATAGTGTAGAAACAGAGAAATTGATTTCCTCTCTTTACATTTATTGGAATTCAAGGGTCATATTTGTATAACACCCTGATTATTGCATATATGATGTGTATACGTTGTATGCATACATTTCACTTTTTATTTTAAATATTTTTAGAAACTACAACACCCAACTGTTATTGCATGACTGCGGGGATATTTTTACACGTTAAAGCAAAAAATTCAGGGAAAAAAAACATACTTCTCACATTAAATTAACCCGTTTTTTTCTGTACTTTATCTTGTGATCGGAGATTACTTAAGAAACACATCCTCTAGATCTACTTCCTTTCTGAACTACACGTGTGCATCTACTCTTCCAATCGAGCCCTCAACCACAAACACACCATTTTATGTACAATATGTACAACATTTATTATAATTAATATATAAAATAGACAATGTACTTAAATTTTCACAATAGAAAAAATACAAGTAATAAATACAAAAAACATTTTTTGTTTTGCAAGTATTACAAAACATCCAGCACAGTTTGACAGATGTGAGACGTTAAAATATTGAGAATAAATGCTTTGCCACACTGATATTCATATAGCTAAATATATGCCTCATATCTTAAGGAGTTATTTACAATGCCTGCTTATAAATGATATTGCTAGCACTATTCAGTGGCCTAGACTCTATCAAAACGCAGGTCTGTTAGAGGTAAAACAGGCCTGCGACTGATGGAGGTTTTCAAGTGAATAAAGCACAGCCTCTTTCCTGCTTCTTTCCCAGTCCGCCTTGCCGACTTTCTTTCTCCATCTTTCAACAACTCCTCAACCTTCTTATCTCCTCCTCATCTCCATCTTTCTCTCCACATTCTCCTTTAACATCCTGTGGATCTGCCCCACTGAGCTCATACAGAAGCCACCTTAACTTCTCACACAAATAACATACAAATCATCATAGAAAAATAATATCCCTCCAAGAATCCACTATGACAAGCCAGTACAAACATGGCAAAAACACACACACAAAAATCATCATACAGCAATATGGCCATTGGCTTTGAGCATATTTCTACTTAGCTAATAATTAACATTTTTGTAAAGTAATCATCGTTGCCACACAACACAATAATTAGACATGAGAATATCCCCGGACTAGTCATAAGTAAGTACTTCTGAAAACACATGGTACATCACAGCACTCGTTAGCTTGTCTTTTCATAACATCTACCTTTAAATACAAATAAAATATAGAATATATCTCTGATAAATGTCACTCAACATTTTCGTCTCTCAACGGCACGTACAAACATTACAAATAAGAAACACAAAACGGGAATGGATGCAGGAGGATTTTGCATCGACTTGTAATTCCTACCAGATGCGACTCCGCTTTTACACGTTTGTAGCAAAAATGACCAACATCTGTTGTTGGGAGTCTATGAAAAAAAAAAGGAAGCCGCAGCAGAGTGTAGCAAAGTTACTGCACAGTAGGGATTTTTTTTAAATGAGCAATGTGGGATTACAGCTCAGAAAATAGAAGAATCCAGAGAACTCCAGAAGTGTGCGGTCATGAACAGTCAACAATGAACGATTACAGTCTGTTTTACCCTTTCCCCTCTTAGGTTTGCATTCTTTTAACCCCTACATACACTGAAGGCACTGCAATAATGTGAGAAATGTGAACACAAGCAGTACAAAACTACTTCGCCCTCACATGGAGGGGTAGAACAGGTAGAAGGTAGTGGCAGGTGAACCCCAAAAGTAAGAAATGACGGAATTAATTTTAAAATGCAGCGTTTCTCAACCTTGTTTTTTTAACTGTGTGGGCTTCCAAAATCCTCATGACCAAAGCAGCTATCTCTCCCGTGACCCCCGCCTGCATATCAAGTGACACCAAGGTTGAGAAACTCTGCATTCATGACTAACAAAAGTGAATGAATCATACTTTGGGACACTTTTCCAGCACAGTAGCAGAGACACGCAAGCCAGGGCCGGTGTGAGAAACAGCTTCAGACTACAACTGCAGCAGGAATGCAGACGCCGTAGAGCTGCAGGAAGCTGCACAAAGCGTCCGCTCCACCCTGGCATTATGCTGTTGGTCAGGTGCCATGACCTGAAGCAGAGGGGAGCCCTGGCCTCGTGGTGGTAGCACGATCAGAAAGCACCAGCGTTGCAGCTGGAGTTGTTGAACAGTGAACATGTACAGTAACTCTGGTTGGGTTGGTCTGGATTCAGTCAAGAGTCCACTTAAGTCAATGTCTACGCCCCGTGTGGATCGGGGACTGAGCGTGTGGGTTTTGTGCGTGTCTGTGTGTGTGATGACTGTGAGTGCATCAATGCCCAACGCCTCGTTTACATTAAAGGGACCTTTGACCTGTTTTACCTTCAATGTATCAGTTTAGAATATAATGGAACTGGAAGGCACTTTGCTTGTGACGTATAAAAAAATATGTTTGAAAAACTCAACAGCAAATATCTCTTGAAGCCTTAGTCATGACATCAAATTTATGCCCACAGCAATCAGCATTTATTGACACTTTCTTAGCTTGCTTATCCTGTGGTAAACCAGGAGACAACACATACATTTGGCGATTATTTCATTTTAAACATTTTAATTTCTGGTTTACATGTTAGAAATCAGGATTTTTTAAATCTGGGAACATTAATGGCATCTAATGCCTAACATTTACTGAATTTTTATCCTCATTTTATCCTACGTTTAAAAGGGAGGGGAAAAATACTTTATTATTTTTCTTGACACCAACTAGATTTCGCTTCAGTGACTATAAGCCCCACCATTCCTAAATAATACAAGCATCTTTTAAAAGAAATCTTATTTCTTGTGATATGGTTGGTGAGTGAAGTTCAGTAGAAATAGTTCCCTCATGGAACTGTTCACAACAAAGTCTTTGTAGAAATCATGACCCAGGTAGTCAAAACAATCCAAAGACACATTGCTGTTGAGTTTTTAAAAATGTTTTCTTTTTTTCTTGCGCTTTGAGCGCCACAAGCTGAGCGTCATCTAGTTCCATTATGTTTTTGAGAAGGCAGATATCCGTCTTAAACCTGCTGCTCTGAACAAACTTTTCAGTCACCTTAGCTGCAGTGGCGTGGGGGGAAATCAGTCCACTAGTCCTGGATTGTTTTCCAGCTGTTCCTGGTCTGTTCTTTTGGAAAACTAATCCTAGCAGTTGTCTTCTGCGTGACATCACACCCCACTGCGCCAACACTGTGTCACACCGGGATGAATGACTCCTGCATGTGTAATCCTGCACTATTTGAGAATGTGAACGAGGCGTAGCGCAAACAAGTGCTTAGTATTTTCCTACTAAAATCATCTTCCTGTACTCCGACGTGTGTGTGTGTGTAATATATGTGTGTGTGTGTTTGCATTGCAGGTTGAGCGTCCCCCCTCCCAGTCCAGCAGGTCCTTCTAGGAAGACTCCTGATCTCTCTGTGGCTGAGGCTGTGGTGGACTCTTCACGATGGTGATGACTGAGGCTGTGTTAAGACGTGGGGCTGTAGCTAGCAGGTTTCCTCCCCCGGCCTCCAGACCCCTGGCGAACCTCTGGAGCGCCGCCAGACGTGCGCCGAGCCCCTCCAGCTCTTTCCTCATGCCGGCGTTTTCCGCCCCGAGCCGTTCCACCTCCCTCTGGAGCTCCGTTTTCTGCTGCTCCAGGGCTTCGCGCTGGGACACCCGTTTGACTCGGCAGCTGGCGGCGTAGCCTCGGTTCTTCAAGGTGCGACGGCGCTGCTTCAGCTTTTGGACCTCGTCGCGGGCCATGCCTCGCAGGTGGAGGTTCAGCTCTCGTACTGTGAGGGACATGAGCTCGCTGTCCGACAGGACGGGCACGTTCTCGCCACATTCCTGCTTCACCTGAGGAGGAAACACAACAAATGATGTTAAAAACCAGCTGATGGGGAGGAAAAGAAGATTTCTTTTCAACACTGATATTTTCTCAGTTGTAAAAATAGTCAGAGGCTAGAAACATGACTCATTCTTTTGTGATAACAACGCTGAGTTTTATTTCAGGCTGCGCGTTACCTTCAGGGCTTTGTTGTTTCTTTCCGAGTTCATGATCCAACTGTCTTCTGGTGTTCTCCCCCAAGCGCCAGTCAACACAGATACACACACTCTGGAATGAAAGGGGACACAAAAAAAGGTGTGTTATCACATGTGACTCTGGACATCGTGCTGTTTTTGGTTCAGAACTGGCCTGACATTTACCATCCGCTCACAAGACAGCCAGTCATGCACAATAAAAAAAGAAGAAGAAGCAGCCACAGTTCTTTCATGCTTCTCCAAAACGCGCTCTCTCTCATTAAACTCTGTGGTTTGATATGAACGGAAGAGGGGGTTTTGAAAGTGACAAGCCCTTCTCTGTTAGCTGGAATAGCGAGGAGGAAGTTATCATGTGTCTGCCCTTTGGTTGCTCAAAGCAGGTGTCCTAACCAATTCCCTCAACACTTCCTCTTGTCAACACAATACTAACGGTTTTACAGAAAGGACAGGAAACTATTGTGGGACAGATTTCTCATCGTTACACATGGCATTTAGAAGTTTCACAGTTTAAATGCTCATTATTTTTGCCTTGAAAACACCGAGATTGGGTATGTTTGCACACAACTAAATTGCTGCTTCCACTAACAACCTGTAATAACAGCAGTAGTAGTGTTTGTTTAAGTCTGTACCGCCTTAACACTACTGTATTTGGAAGTTTTCTCTCATTCTTCTTGCTGAACTCTCTACACAGACTGCGTGGGGACTTCCTGCACTCCTCTTAAGGTCAGCTCACAAGTATTATTGTGTGGGATTAAAGTCCAACATCTAACTGGGCCAACTTGAACTGCTTTCCCCCCTCGTCACCTCTTGGTTGATTTGGCTGAGTCATCAGGCTAGCGAGCGGTCACATGGTGTGCTGAGGAGATGCTACGCTGTTTATGACAAAAATATCTTTTGACATTCACATTCAATTAACAACAAGTTCTAGTTTGACATCAGTAAACCACAGGGGGTTTTCCCACATAGTTTTTGGAGAGTGAAAGTGTGAAAATTCATAGTTAATGCAACATTGGATTTTCTTTTTAGAGTGAGTGGGCTGTCATTTAGTCTCTTTGTAGCCCCGAAGAGGGTGTCATATGATTTTTGACACCTTTTTTAAAAATATAGCCTCTTGTAAATCTATCAGCGACAAAACCATTTTTAAAGCAGTATGTGGAAGCAACGTTGGGGGAGTCTGTCCCTGTGAAATCTTCTCTTATTTAGTACAAATGATTTAAAATAATGTCAAATTAAAACCCACTGCCCGGGTAGGGGACCACAAAACATTTTTTGAGCCAAAGCCTATAACAGAGGAGCTGAAAAGCCAGAATGCATGTGTGAAGCCTCACGTGAAACATGACATCTTGTTTCTGAAAATGTGCCTGATCAGCATATGGAAAGTCAGTTGTCTGCTGACTGACCCATTAAATTATTTATGTCATTTTCATTTTGACTACTGCTACTCAGCAGTGGACTGAGGGGAGACGATGGAAAAAAATAAATAAAAAGGGCACCAGCACAGAAGGTTTTCTAATATGTTCTTCGGCATATATGGCACTGCATATTTTTCTCTCCTAAAATAAGTGCAGCGAGGGGGGCAGTGGATCCTTAGTCCACCAGCGCCACTACTGCTACTACTACACCTGCCAAATGGTGGGCAGGCATGGCAATCTAAAAGGTGTAAACATCTGCATAGAATCCTACATAACCAGTGGATGTAAAAAGAAGACTTGGTTTGTGCTCCTCTCCAGCAACATGTCAAAAACAAAAACCAGGCTCCCACCAAGTTAACCACAATGCCAGGCAGCTCCAAAACCAACATCCAATTTTCATAGGAGTAACCTGGGTATTACTTGTACATATAGGCCCACGACTCATGTACAGTAGGTGTTGAAACTAAATAGAAGAGCTTTTATAGTGGTCTGTAGTTTGCTGATAATCAACTGCATTTCCCGACATGCGTGGGAAGTGGAGGTTGCAGCAATAGTGGTTGTCCAACCAGCCGGTGGACTCCGGCTGTAAACCGACGAGACCGCCGTTTCGTAAAGTCATGGTGATTCAGCAATAAACCGTTTGCTCAGCTCCGCCAAGACTGCCAGTCAGTCTAAACCCAAGAAAAGCAGCTGTGACCACGACTTTCTGTGTTTGTCCAAACAGCACAGGACATCCACGTTTGTACTTCGCTATAAATATCACTTTAGAGGACGTAGTACTTTTTCTACCAAAGCAAAACGCAACAAGTGAACGCAGCACCACCAAAAGCAAGCTACAACTCACGCTAGTTAGCGGTTTCCATTAAGTTTAACAAGCTAATGTTTGTTTTTGTTTCATAACAAATGACTACATAACAAGTAGCGAACACGGACCACTCCTGGAAACTGTATTTAATCATCTAGCTACATCCACAATCCACCCTTATCCTTATAGGGAGAGGAGCTGGCCAGATCGGGGTAAAGGCGCTGCTGCTATAGTAAACAGCCATCACGAGTGCCTTCGACATCCATTTTAGTAAGACTTTAAATAATCCATTTAAATCGTTTAAAAACATACAGTTAAAAGGGGAAGTGTGAATCTCACCTGGCTGTCAAATGATACAAGTATAGAGGCATAAATATAAAGAACGGGGCCAAATTATTCGTACCATCTTAAACATGCTAGTAATGCTAGCACCTAGCATCAACGGTTTCTGCCGAGCTAACGTAAAGGAGATTAAAGCAAACAGCTGCCTGCTTACTTGTCCTTGGTTGGTCGGTGAGTCCCCGGTGGATACAAGTCCTCTAGTGTTCGGCTGTTACCAACGAATTCCACCTTAATATTTAAGTGTTAAATATGTAGTAAAAATATATTTTACCTGCTGGGTCGAAGCGACTCTGGCGACAAAATGTCAGTCCGCCTTTTCCCGGAATTACTCCGCTGCTCTCTGAGGTTGGATTCTTTCATTCACAAAAAACACAAGCGACAATGACGTCAGGTCTAAAGAATGAGGGCGGAGTCAACCCCGCCCCCGCGGCGTACTCCGGGAGGATGTAAACAAGGAATCCCTGCATCCTAGAACTTTTCCATGACCAGCCCCCCTTAGCTATTCCCAGCAATAACAACTTCTCTGGAAAAAGATAAAAAAGACTTTTAGAGAATTTAGAGTCATTATTTACCGACACTATTAAGCATTAGAAGCCTTAAGATGGTGAAGTTCAAGTTCAAGCAAAAATAAAAACAAGTTTTAAAACTAAATCCCACATGCCACAAATACATACACACTCATACTTTCCAGTAAAAGTGCGGAATAAGCTAAAAAAGTATATTTATCGCATAATACATTTACTGCCAGATCATTGACAACCATGTAGATAGATGTTGCCAAATTAAATTATTTAATTTAATTACCATTTATGATTTTTGATGTATTGTGTATTGTATTTGTATTTATATTATGTCAATAATATTATGATATATATATTATATGGTATTATTCAGCAATATTCAGTAATCTATCTGTAAAGGGCTCAAATGTTTGTTTGTTTTTGTTATTTATCTGCAGTTTGGGGCATTTTGATAAATACTGGAATTAGGAGCAAAAACTCCACTTTATATAGTACTGTACCTATTTGAAATTATTTGGTTTGAGATTGCCTGGCATTTGATTTCAAATGTATCCATAAAGGAAAATGTGAATATTATGGTAGTTTGGCAGCTCCACTGAGTGGCAAAGCAATGGCAAAATGTTGTCATGTCAAGCATACATTTGACCATAAAAAAATAGAGCCAACGTGATACCCCCTTTTTCTGCGTTGTTGTGCTTCATTGTGCTTTAAAAACGTATTCATTTTTGAACACTTTATTAATGTTTTAGCAATTACTTTTTTCCTACCTGTTCTCAATAAGTGATGGTACTATGTAATAGTGCTATAACAAAGCTATTCATTCATATGATATTTTTGAATAACTTCTAGAGGGGAGGGTTGGTTCAATACCAGCAAAACAAACATACAATAGATATTTGCCAGTTAATATAGTTTGTTACCACATGCCACCATTAGACTGCCGCTCCGCCAGGGGGCGCAGCTTATTCCTGGGTGAAGTACAAACTAACCCCTGACCTGCGCTCGTCATCCGTCCCTGACAAGCTTCACGTTTTTCTACTGTGACCTCAGACTGTCGTTGAACAGATGCACGCCTCCTAGCATTAGCTTTTATGAAAGCCGGTGGTAACTCATTAGAATTACACTAAACAGACTGTCGGTTTTACCGAGTTTTTTAGCGACTTGTTCGCCGTGCACACAGCCGATCCAACCCGACAGAGAGGAGCGGGCTAGCAGGAGACATGGCCGGAATCGAGGAGCTTTCCCCCGCTGCGGGCCCGGTGTCTACCCGGCCCCCCGAGGACGAGATTGACGACGATGAAGATGAAGATGTAAGTGGCCGGTCATTCTGGGGGTACTTCGGAGATGTAGATGAGAACAGAAAATTACATAGTGTCGCACTGTTTTGTTTTCAGTTCAGAATTTTCTTGGCTAAGCATGACTAGCTAACATGGCTGTACCAATGCTAGCAAGCTAGCCACCTGAGGTGTCTGTTCTGGCTGCGAGAAACCCTGTTTGAGTGTTCTATTGCAAGCACTCAACAGTGCTAAAAGCCTTGTTTCGTCAGACCAACATTCAATTTAACTATCATGCTTTTTTGAAATTTGGGACATTAAAATCACTGTTAACCACAGCGAAACCAACCTGGAGCAAACATCTGGATGGGCAGACTAGATTTAACAAGTTGATAAATGAATGTGGATTTATGTTTTCTCTAGATAGTATGTGATTATTTATGCAAATGTATTTTGCACTATATGTTTAAATCTTATGTTTGTGTTGTCTCCTTCAGCTGGATGAGACACTGATGGAGAGGTTGTGGGGCCTGACAGAGATGTTCCCTGACACAGTTCGCACAGCTGCTGAGGTGTCTGCACAGTGCTCTGTCTCACTGGCAAAGAAGTTTTACAGGTATATCTCCTGTCTCACCAGAGCATTGCAGGAACGTATACAGTGTGTAATGGTAGCCCAGTGGATCAAGAGATTAGCTTTTAATTCGATGGTCTGATCCCAGCTTTGTTTTCTTGAGCTAAACTCACATCTGCTCAGAGTGATTACACATTTTAAATCACTGGAAGCTAATTTAAATATAAGTAATTAGTTTAAGTTTTAAAAGCAGACTCTAATATGTTTTTCTTTTTCTTTATACTTGTTTCAGTTTTTCCCGAGCAGCACTGTGGGTCGGTACTACCTCCTTCATGATCCTGGTACTGCCTGTTGTGTTTGAGACAGAAAGACTACAGCTGGAGCAGCAGCAGCTACAGCAGCAGAGACAGGTGAGTGTTCATCAGCATTTACTGTGCATTCACCAACAGCTTAGAGACAACCACAAACAATTAAGGTTTGGGGTCAAACTGGTAGCTCAGGCCAATCAGGTTGGTTTTTACTCACTGTGGCTTCATTTTCCACTGCAATATACAAGTCCTGCGTCTTTATGGAAAGAGCACAATTATAGTTAAAAGTAGGGATTATATATATATATATATATAAAATAAAATATATTTTCTGCAGTATAACACAATTATAATGCCATAAATAAAATAAAATAAATAATTTTGACATGCCCACATGTGTTATCAGTATTGGAAAATGCTATACATATTGAACTATTAAAATTTTTTTTTACCCTTTACTTACAGTCTCTCTTGTCCACTCCTCCCAGATCTGTGTAAATAGCCTGTAATTTTTTTCTGATTTTAGTCGAATATTTGTTAAAATTTTTTTACAGGATGTAACTAGTGCAAACTGTTTATTTTTGGCTAAATTTTGAGACATGTATTTTAGACTTAAATTTGGCAACTTAGACTGAATGACATGTTTGTCAGGCACGATCCTTTAAAGGACCATTGGACAGTCAAAACCCTGACAAGGATGCCTGTTTTTACAGTTTTTGACTTTAATAAATTGTGTAAGTTTGCTGATTTATATTTTTTTATTTAAATAAAACATGCTTTGCAAACCCTGCTGGTGGGTTTTGGGGTTCAAAAGGTTAGGACCGATTCCTTACAGCAGCAGCCTGGGTTCAAATCCGACCATGGCTCTGTGCTTCTTGTCATCCCCTCTCTCCTCTGCCTGCAGGGGTTTAGAAGTGAATGTAGTATTAATAGAAGATGTGATAAATTAAGATGCTTTATGTTATGTATGCATTAATTAATGATTCTTTCCCCTCCAGATCCTGTTGGGGCCCAACACTGGAATGTCTGGCGGGATGCCGGGCATGATGCCTCCTGCACCTGGCAAGATATGAGACACAGGAAGGGCCGACATGAACCTGAGACCTGCTGCAAGCTATACAGCAGGGCCAGTCGCAAGGAGAGACATGGAGAAGAACTGAGAAGCAAAAGCTGCAGCATGACATAAGGCTCACTCCCAACGTATTGGATTGGCTGATGCGATTGGAGGAGGAAAATGTGATGCGTCTCTAACACTTCTCTCTCACTGTCTCTCCTTACTCCAACATCATGCAGAGACTTTTTTCCAGGAGCACTGCTTCTATTTTCTTTTTCATTTTTAAAAATAAATACTTATATCAACATAAATGATGTGTTCTTTAGGGGATAGCGGATACAAGTGGATGCATTTGAAGTAAAAAGGTTACCAGTTGTATGTCTTGGTGTTTGCAGTCTGAGGAATGTTGCTGTGATTACAGTTTGTTGGCAGTTTTGTTCATCATCATGTGCTTGCTGGTTCCACTTCTATGTGGAGAATTATGTCAATAAACTATCTGACAAACAGGTGTAATGCACTGTGAAGCATACTGTAGACAGGATTTACTGATAGGAATGTCGTCCATAGATGGCCTATTGACATCCTACATTTTATTGTTTCTATATGCTGCATTCCTGTCTGTACGTTTGTCACAGTTTAAGTTTATCCTATGTATGTCTGAGTAAAGTATCTCTCACTTTACAATTATTTGTTTTGCTATAATCTGGTTTTAAGCAATAGATTGTGTGATGCAACACCAAGGCTCCAGGCTGTTTAATGGTTAAAAGATCATTTAATTGATAGTATATGAAAAGCAACATGAATTTTGTCATTTAAGAAGCGACAAAAAGTCATAAGGTTGTGGACAAATGTAGTTGTGGTGGCACATGCCAAGCATCTCAATATTACCCTGATGTGTCCAGTCAGAAGAGAATGTTTTTTTTTTGTTTTTTTTTTATCTCGGTTGTCATCCATGTGAATTTACAATCTCTTATCTCTGTTCAGTAAGCAAACCAACATCTGTGTTTTGTCTTCAACATGACTGCGATAATTAAAACACCAAATCAAATGGAAAACCAAGTGTTTACTTTCAGCATGTTCGTTGTGTATTTGCTGTCATTAAACTGACCATAACTCATTAGATTAATAAATTAAAGACCAGAGTAAATTATCTTCTTTGAAACCTTAACCGACAAGCAATTACATCTCAAAGCTTTCAGATACTAAAAGAGTATAAAGAATATATGCGCACAGTGTTTTAAATTCCCGTATACAATGCTGCGTTCACTGCTCTTTTTCAGCCCCCGTTCTTGAGGCATGTAATGACAACATTTCCTCTCAGTAAACAATTGGTAGCTCAAACTTGCTATGAACCTATTTTCAGGGCTGTTCGTGTTCTCGTTTGAAAGCAATAACTTAAAGCTGTTTCATATTACATTAATTGGTTGTTCTTTCAACAGAAAATGTTTCATTTTAGAATTTCCGAGCGTACTTGAACTAGACAGAAATCACGAATTCCCGCCAGTTGCCATTGCTCGCGCAAGCTGCATCAAGAACCAGAGAGTAACTTACAACTTTTAACTTTATTTAGTATTTTTTAAGTCAGTGTGTCAAGAGGCTAGTCGCCTTTTAGTAAACGTAATTGTACAAGCAATTGTTGTGGTTTTGAAAGTCTTACTGTCAATTTAATGTATAGCGAACATTAGCTAATTTAGCAATTCACCAACTAGCTAACAGCTAATGTAGCTAACATTGGCTAAAGATCCTAGCTGATTGACAGTAACTACACCAGCAACATACATTATTCTTCAGCATTTAACCCATACTACATTAAAAATGAAATCCGCAGAGGATCAGGTTGTTGAAGATGATACTCGTTTCCAGGATGATGAGGTAAGGTTTTAAAACTAAGCATTTCAGTCAATCTTTGAAAACTTACAGTAGCATTGCTTGACTATAAAAGACCCCACAGCTGTAAAGCATTTAAGTAAGTCATCATCAGTGCTAATTGTAAGCCTGATTAAAAGTGAAAGTAGCTAAACTGTCCAGATATTTATGTAATGTTAACATTTTAAAAAGAATATAATTAAACATAGGGGGTTTTCAGGTAAACATGATGTTTTCAATAATTAAGTTTACTCTTTAGCAACCACAAAATGTAAATTTTCTTTTTTTTTATGAATGTAACAGGAGTCATTCTTCCAAGACATTGACCTCCTACAGAAACATGGGATAGTGAGTATCCAGCAGGGCTTCGATACAGTCAGAGTTTACCCACCACATCAAACGTCAGTTATCTATGTGAGCATCTCTGTGTCCTTCCCTACCTGTGGCCACAGAATATGGCGGACATCAAGAAGCTGAAGATAGTGGGTATATGCACTGTGAAGGGGATTCAGATGACGACTCGCAAGGCTTTGTGCAACATCAAGGGCCTATCAGAGGCAAAAGTGGACAAGATAAAGGAAGCTGCTGGGAAAATGCTGGTAAAGTGGGATTTTCTACTGTGAATTTCATACCATTCCACAACCTGCAGTAGTTTATTCTTGTTGCCTGAATTATTTGAGAACACAACAGAGCATTTTAAGTCTTCGATATTTTCCCTACAATGTAGAATGTTGGTTTCCAGACTGCATTTGAGTACAGTACAAGGAGGAAGCAGGTGTTTCACATCACCACCGGGAGCCAAGAGTTTGAGTTAAGATTTACTCTTCATGTTGATAACACGTATACTTAAGGATTTACATTACTGAACATAGTAATTGTATGTTTGTATTTTTTGCATTTATAAATATAGATGCCATATGTATGTTATAATTCTTTCTTAATTTTCACATATTAGACTTCTGTGCTCTGGAAAAACATTGTTTATATAGATTTAATTATTTCCCTAACCCAACTAAAGTTTTTTCATTTTTAGGATTTTTGCTATCAAAATCATGTTATGCTGTCCCCTTACATCTTGTTGTGTTTGTGCTGCTTTCAAAGAGATGCAGGACTCATATGTCTTTTATCTCTGCAGTAAACTTTTGGGTGGAGGCATAGAGAGTATGGCTATCACCGAGGCCTTTGGAGGTGAGGCTATGTCTCCCTATAGCTAAATATACTGTGTATGATTATATGTTTAAATATGACTCAGTTTGAAACATTGGCTCAAACCAATTACTACATTATTTTCATCCTACAGAATTCCGCACAGGGAAAACCCAGCTGTCTCACACCTTCTGTGGTGAGTAAGGTGCCTTTGGCTGCTCCAAAATGATTAATCAAACAACACTGTAAAAGTCAAATAAAATTGATTGTGTATGTTTTTCATCCAGTCACTGCTCAGCTGCCAGGCGAGGATGGCTACTCAGGCGGGAAAGTCATCTTCATCGACACAGAGAACACTTTGTATCCTCACAGTGATGGGAACAACTGTATCATCCTAGAATGTGCTCATTTAAAAAACCTTTTTAGGAGAGATGACTACACAAGGACGGCTCATATGTGTATCAGTATGTTTTCCTCTGTTACATATCATCCTTGACTTAAACCTGTCTGGTTTCAGTCGCCCAGACAGACTGAGAGACATCGCTGACAAGTTTAATGTGGACCATGCTGCTGTGTTGGACAATGTGCTTTATGCCCGGGCTTACACAAGTGAGAAAATCGAGTACACAACAACTACTGGCAAAGTGAAATATTTTGGAGTTATCAAACTTTTGTCTTGCTCGCTCCTCAGGTGAACACCAGATGGAGCTGTTGGACTTCGTTGCAGCCAAATTCCATGAAGAAGGAGGAGTGTTCAAATTACTGGTGAGTAAAAGAATGAACTCAAAATACATGTTTTCACATATTCATCATGTTTGTGGTTTCGATTCCAATGTCAATTATAGTTGTTCTCTGTGTGAAGCTATTTGAGGGCAAGAAAGAAGACTTACTTGTTGTTTTTTTCAGTGCAAACAACAACAAATTCCTTCCTAGATTTCTCTCTCAGTCTTCTTGTCTGCTCCTCCCTGACATCAGATCATTGACTCCATCATGGCTCTGTTCAGAGTAGACTTTTCTGGACGAGGAGAGCTGGCTGAGAGGCAGCAAAAACTGGCCCAGATGCTCTCCAGGCTGCAGAAGATCTCTGAAGGTCTGAACCAGGAGTGTGTTTATGTGCAGATATGTAAAATCTATAAATATCATGCATATATCTCAACAAGATATGCATAGGAAATGTCTGAAGAAATTCACATTTCTGTTTGTTGACTTATTCAGCTCTGTGTCTTAAATTTTGGTTGAGTATAAAGGAGTTTGTGTCAACACTGAACGAAAAGCGAATTTTATTGATGCAGTAATGCAAATTACACATTGCAATTTTGAGCAAGAAATTTGTATGGCGCTGTGTCGCGAAAGCCTATCCGTGTCGAGCTTCTCCTTCATAGTATGATAGCATGCCCTGATCGACCCAAATTCCATTCATTTGAAAATGTTCTTGCTTGTCGTCTTGCAGACGGACCTGACAAAAGTTATATCGCAATTAAATCACAGCAAAATCTGTTTATTTTGAGTTCATTCCACTGTAGCAGCTGCAGTCATCCAGCCACAGTTGCTGTACAAAGGGGATTTAATATTTTGGCCATGGTTGATGACAGAAAGAAATGGTGGAAAAACTTGTGCATGACTCAGAAAGTCATGCACACCTGGTAGAGCACATACCAGAGAGGCCTAGTCCTCGCAAGGGGGCGGTCCGGGTTCGTATCTGACACGTGGCCCTTCCCCTCTGTCTACCCCCTTCACTCATAAAAAGCACAATAAATACCACAAAAAAAAGAAAATCTTGCAGATAAACACATGATCCTGCAGGTAAACTTGCACTAGGCAACAGCTTCATGTTTGGTGTGAAAACAGCATATTTGATCTTATTTTATTTTATGTTTCCTCAGAATACAATGTAGCAGTGTTTGTCACCAACCAAATGACAGCTGATCCCGGGGCAGGAATGACGTAAGAGATACCAAATTCCTTCACTCTGAATAAGTAGGACATATTTTGTAATGACCCTTTCGGTACAACAATGTTTGAAGCTTTGAGGGGATGTTTTTGTCCCTTTTTTAGGTTTCAAGCTGATCCCAAGAAGCCAATCGGTGGGCATATCCTGGCCCACGCCTCCACCACACGAATCAGCTTGAGGAAGGGGCGTGGAGAGATGAGAATCGCCAAAATATTTGACAGGTAGTGTATAGGCAGTTTTTTAGATAATGTTAATCATGCAGGAATTTTCACAATAAGCTATTTGTATTCTTAAATAATGACGCAAACCACACAAAGTTATATACATGCACTTGTCATTTATCTGTCTTTGTTGATATCTTCTAGTCCTGATATGCCTGAGAATGAGGCCACCTTTGCCATCTCTGGTGGAGGAATCACTGATGCCAAAGAGTGAAAGATAAATTAAGAGGGCCAGTTGCCTGTTCCTGGCAGTTTGAAGTTATTTAAGGTGTTTTAATATATTTATTTATTTTGTTTTATAAATATATATATAACTTATTAAAGTTACACTGACAAACTTGTACCATTGTTCTTTGGATGTATTCATTATTTATTTATATTTATAGGCTTTGTATTTCCCAGTGTTTCATAGATATTAAAATAAACACACAAAAAGACAGTTTGTTATGTACTTATTTATATTTTACAGTTCCTGGGCAGTGGTTGAAAGTAACTTAATACATTTAAATTATTCAAACAAAATGAAAATAGACTAATACATTTGAAAGTATTGTTGTATGTTAAGCAGTTACTTAAATTGAGCTCCATTGTACCAGCTGCAGAATTGATAAAGTGATGAATATATTATTGCATCAGTAATAATAATCCAACAAATCAATATATATTATTCTGAAATGGGCCATTCATTACTTTTATTATTTCCACTTTCATTATATATTGATGTTACCACTCTTATACTTCTACTTAGAAAAATATCTGAGTATTTGCTGAAATCACCCAGAGAAATATAAAGTTATGATGCTGGTACAGTGAGCACTGTATCCATTGCTGGCCACTAGCGGTGTTTGCAGGACGTGCAGCGGCTGTTCACCACTTCTCGTCGGCTACGGGATCCATATGCTATGCTTGCGAAAGCAAGGCTTAACAAAGCAATGGGAACTTCACCAAACGTGCTGCTAAGAGTCTAAAACACACCAGCAAGCAAACGCGTTTTAACGGAACCGTAAAACCCATCTACCTACGCCGGGAGCGGAAAGCCTGTCAACTCCGAAAAAAGGAGCGATGGACCCGAGTGACACAGCCCCGGATTCGTGGGAGCTTGAGGAGGATGCCGAGGCCCCGGCCGCCGCCGCGGAGCTCCCCACCGCCTTCGCTGCCCTCAACGTCAACGCCAAGCCGTTTGTCCCCAACGTCAACGCCCCGGTGTTTGTACCGAGCTTCCTTCAAACCAGCGCCGTGGAAATGCCGGCTTCAGACGGTAGGTGAATGCTAGACAGCTGGCTGGAAGTTAGCTTAACTTGCTAGCTTGCTTGCTAACACAGCTAAGTTAGCCTTCCTCTGTGCAACTCGCTGTACTCAGTCCAGCCAGTGCCACAGTTATCGCATTTCCACTAACTAATCAACAAGTCGGCTCGAGTGTTAGTCATGTGCTGTAATGGCGCAATAGCTCATTTATACCGCAGCAACAGCCACAATCAAACGTCAAACGTGACCTCCCTTTTTCTAATAAATATTTATGAAAGTTTGACATGCTTTGCTTTCTCTCCTTAAAGGTGCCCCTGATCCAGTTGCCAGCATGGAGGTGGCAGAAACCGCCGGTATGCATCCACAGTGTGCTCCAGGCACTGCATGTTCAGGTTATTAAGTTACACATCTGTTGTTTCCACAGGACAAGCTCAGGTGTTTACATTGACCTGCAGCTAGATTTAAAATCTCACGCCACGCAGACTAGGAAAGCTTGGATGTTCACTTTTGAGTCATGTAGGTTCACTTCGTGATCCATATTTGGATTGCTGGCATTGGTAAACCCATGTGCATGAGCCTACGTATAATATGATGCAACCTCACTTGTCCATGCCAGAAATAGACCATTGGCACACTGATGTGTGTGTGTGTGTCCGTCCCAGGCCTTGGTCTGCTGTGTGTCAGAGCAATGTGAATGTATCTAGACTGGTTTGAGTTTGCCTGAGTCAGGTTTACTCACATTTTTTGGTCTGTGCCTCTACTCAGGTTACAGAGCACTGGTTTTGTTTTTGTTTTTTGATAGAGTGGCTGAGCGCAGCAGCTGTAGCAGAGTGTGTGACACAGGGCGACAAAAAAGATCCAACGTAGTGTATATAAAACACTGGGGTATTCATGGGGATACACATTCCTTTACTCTCCTCGTCAAAATTCTCTCAACTTGTCTGAAAGGAAAATTTTAATTGCAGCCTGATGAGACTGTCGACAAAGTCAAGGCACAATTGGCTTTCTTGGCGTTGAGTTGCCAGCAGCAATATCACACAGGCTGATTATAAACAACCAGGGCTGAGAAGAAAATAGGCTTTGTACATGACTGCTGGGCTGCATAATTTCATAGTTACAGAAACGGGAGGCTTATTTGTGTGTTGCCATGGGAAGATGCTTCTTCTGCCGGGCTCAGCACATTTCAGCATACTCTTGTTACCATTCTTTTCTTTTGCTCGTACTTGTTTGTTCAGCAGAACATTGCATTGATTGTGTTATAACAAGTGGATAGGACTGTTGAATGATTAACTGCAGACACGGACAGTGAGGCCTTGTAACTCTTACAGATTATCTATGAAAGTAAATGACTTTTAGGAGCATGTGTTATATGTATATGTATATAGAAAGCACAGTTCCAATAGTAGTCGGTGCACCTAGAAATCAAGTACCACTGTCAGTCTTTGCAGCAGTTTAGATTTCTAAATAGAATAAGATATTAAGATTAGAAATGACCAAAAATATCTGTTCAGTCCTAGAAATACCCACGCTAGAACACAACCCCTGTGGTTGAAAACCAAAGAGTGAGTGGGCAGCTGTTGTGACAGCAAAAGCATTTATTTCACTCTGACAGATTGAATATTGTAGTTGCAGTTTATTTCATTTAAACTAACATTCGTAAATAGAGTCACATATTAGTTTTCCTGAGACTCAGTCTGGTTCCTTGGAATCAAGATAAAACTAGAAGGGCACTTGGAAAGTGCAGACCTCTCCCAAGGCTAATGGTGCATTCATGTGCTCCACGGATGGTTCCACCTCCCGAGCTGGAAATTTGTTCTTCCTACTCAAGTGTGTTTATGAGCTTTTAAGACATAATGTGGAAACAACATGGACGCTACAGCCGACTTTCTGAGTTGTTGCTCTGACTTGATGTGGGAGTTGGGAGCTAATTTTTCCAATTATTCCATCGCCACCTGAATGCAGCACAAATGCCCTATCTCAGGGGTCACCAACTTTATTTTTCCAAGGGCCACACTTTGTCCAAACAGACTTTCAAATAAAGAAATTATAATGTTAGCCCATCAGTGATTAGATATTTTCACTTTCTTACAAATTCTTGATTGATATTTGCTTGTATCAGTGTCAACAGGCTCCTAAAAAACCATAAGAAATCCATAAAAAATGCTCTATCACCAAGGAGGCAGTTCACTGAGGAGTGATTGTTAAAAACTGATTACAGAAACAACATTGCAAATATGATAAATACCAGGTCGCATTTTCTGAATTCATTAGGCTGTTATTCTGCAGACCCGGCTTAAAGCTTTGGCGAGCTGTGTATGGCCCGCCAACCACTAGTTGATCGCTGCCTGATCTCATGATGTTACTTAAGTGTAAAATTATTTGTTTATCTGCTCCAAAATGTATTGGATTCCTCTTCGGCTGGTGCGACTTCCTTTCACCAAGTTTCATGAAAATGGGGCCAGTGTTGTTAAGATACCTGAGTGAATATCAGCCCGGTACTGACTAAAATAGCTGGATTGGGTATTAGTTAAATTATTATGATTATTTTAATAAAAATTAACAATTCCTTAAATACATATCTATGTATTTTTAGTTCCGTTTTGCTTGACAAAGTTCAGAAATCAATGCTTAAAAGTTTACACATAAAAGAATGATCTGGGGTTGTTGCCCCGGAGGACCCAGGTACGAGTCCGGCCTGAGGTCCCTTTGCTTCCCCTCTGCCTTCTGTTCTCTCTTTCACTGTCTAATAAAGCTAAAAAATGCCACACACACAAAGTCCCTTCAGTGAGGCATTAAGTTTATTATTTAAGAACTTCATGACTATCAGATCAATACGCAATATCATCCGACTCAAAGTTCAGGTATCTGTATCAGTATTGGGACTGAAAAACTCTGACTGGTACGTCCCTCGTAGTCTTTCCTTAATCCTGCTGAAAAACAAGCCAAGAACATAATCTTCTTGGCAGAGGTAATAACATTTAGGATGAAATGACTTGTCTTGCATAATTTACAATAATTACCAATGATATTTCAGAACAGAAACAATGTCTAAAATAGAGCATGTGAATGATAATGGCGGAGGAGACACGAGTGAATGAGATGACTCAGTGCAGATCTGATCTTTGAAGTTGGATTGTGTCCGTATGTGTTTGATGTGTGCAAAAAGGGGAATCTCTTTCCAAATTTGATTGCAAATGTGTTAAAAGGATTAAAGTTTGGTCTAAACACAAAACTGGCAATCATGTGGCAGCTTGAATGAATTCCAGGATTCACTCATGAAAAAGCATGTTATATCATTAAATAGTTCCTCCTCCCTCCCTGCGAGCTGTGGGTGTCCTGTAGCATCCAGCCCTGACAGAGGACTCACAGGCGTAGTAAATGTGTGTGCTTGCAGCTCCGGTGGAGAACGGAGGCACGGAGGCAGACATGACCACGGAGGAAGAGACGTGGGAGCAGAAGGAGGAGCCAGGGGGAGGAGGAGGAGGCGGAGGACAGGAGGACCTGGGCTCAGGAGGAGCCTGCGAGGAGGGCGCCGCGACCAACGAGGACGAGGAGATGATGGAGGAGGAAGAGGAGGAGATGCCGATGCCCAAAGTGGCTCCGGCGCCGCCAGACGCCCCCAAGAAAGAACATGTGAACGTCGTCTTCATCGGCCACGTTGGTGCGTCTCATTTATATGTGAATGTGTAATAATTTATCTAAGATTGAAGTTTTATATAATCTGTTTTCATGTTTTTGTCTGTTAGATGCCGGTAAATCAACTATTGGAGGACAGATCATGTGAGTAATCCATTTACAGTGTGTTCCTTTAAAATGCCCACTGTACAAAAAACTCTCCAAACCTCAAACTCAAACAAAAAAAAATCTGTTATTATCGCTGCCCACTTCAGCACAACAGGTTGCCTCTCACACAATGGTGTTTTTCAGCTGATGGCCACCTGTCATGTCAACTTTCTCTTTTGTTTACCTTTTGTTTCCTCCTTTCTAGGTACTTAACTGGAATGGTGGAAAAGCGAACCCTGGAAAAATATGAAAGAGAAGCAAAAGAAAAGAACAGGGAGACATGGTGAGGAAGGCCTGTGTTATCTGCAACAGTCTCTATTTTTTATTTTCATTTTCTCCCTCTTCATTTTTATTATTTGTGTATGTTAATAAAATGCAGTAAGCTGGTAAACCCTCTGAACTCCCAACCCACTAGTGGGTTTTAAAGGTATGTTTTTTGATGAAAAGATCAATAAATCACATCATTTATTACAGCCAGAAGCTATAAAAACAGAAAGATATCAGATTTTCACAAAAACGACTTTAACCTACTACATTATTTTTACTGTCGTATTTTCCACAGCTCATCACTTTAGAGTTCAATGTGAATAATTTAGGGTTTGGATTCCAGAATGTTTTTGGCACCAGAATTTTAAAAGCTTTCAACACCATAATGTGAAACTCACAAAGAATCAACCCGTGGTTGCAGGTACCTGTCGTGGGCTCTGGACACAAACCAGGAGGAGAGAGACAAGGGGAAGACGGTGGAGGTCGGGAGAGCTTACTTTGAGACGGAGAAAAAACATTTTACTATCCTGGATGCCCCCGGACACAAGAGCTTTGTCCCCAACATGATCGGTGGAGCGTCGCAAGCCGACTTGGCAGTTCTGGTGAGACAGACAGGGACATAAAACTAAACACTAACGAGCCTCAGACACACACAGATTCAACTCTTTTTTTGTCACTAAACACTTGAATCCTCCCTGTTTACTGTCTTTATTTGTATCAGGTGATTTCAGCGAGAAAGGGGGAGTTTGAGACCGGCTTTGAGAAGGGGGGACAGACGCGGGAACATGCCATGCTGGCTAAAACAGCCGGAGTCAAGCATCTCATTGTGCTAGTCAACAAGATGGACGACCCCACTGTGAACTGGAGCCTAGAAAGGTGAGCTGAAAATAGATGCAATGTGTTTGTGTTGACTTGTGTTTCTGTAAATAATCCCGTCGTTTCGATCCTTTCCTGCAGGTATGAAGAGTGTAAGGAGAAGCTGGTTCCTTTCCTAAAGAAGGTGGGCTTCAACCCCAAGAAGGACATCCACTTTATGCCTTGCTCTGGACTCACAGGTGCCAACCTCAAGGACCCCGTGCCCGAGTGCCCCTGGTACACGTAAGTCTGCTCTGTGGATGGGTCTGTGTGGCAGCACACTGTGAGGTATTGTCAGGTTCTGCAGATTTTAAACGCTGCAACTGAAACGTACAATCACCCTCTTAAGACTTTATCGCCGGCGGCTGAGTACAGCTACACACGGCCGACCGACTCGCACAATGATGCTTTGTTACATATATTAACAGAGTAGTCACAGAGAGTCCTCATGTGTTGGGACTCGGATGAATTTATATTTCAGTAGTCATGTTTGAACTCAGGACATCATGAGATACACTCAACAAAAAAATGAATCTGCCTTTGTAACGGAGCATTTTCTGCCCATGAAAGTAGACATCTTGAATATGTTGCCTCTCAAAAAGTGTTTATTCTTTTTTACGCTGATGATTTAAAACAGACCAAACAATACCATATTTATTCTGCATCTTACAAAAGATTTCCTTCTTTCTTTCTGCTCTGTTTATAGAAAGATGAGCACAACGTATGGATAAAATATAATAAGAAAAGATACGTCAGTGACATTTTGCCAGCTGTAATTAAGTAAACATGTAAGATTATTACTGTAAACCTCGATCCCCAACAAATCAGAGCCTCAAACTTTCACAAATGAGAGCTAAACAATCACTAAAACGTGTTTCTGTTATTATGTTAAGTGAGAAATAGGCACTGAGCTGAGGGCTGTGATTTGCGCTGGACATCAGTAATCCTATTAAGCCAATCTTACATGAGATAAACAGCTGTGATTGGCCCAGCAGACCAGCCACGCTGGCTGGAAGTCTGTCTGAAAGGGAGAGACGAGCAAATAAAACATGAGCTAGGAGCGTCCCGGTGGCTCACTGGTAGAGGTCTAATAATGCTGAAAAGTGCCCCCCAAAAATCTTCAAAGCTCATCAAATTTGACTGGTTTCCAGGCAGAGTCAGAGGCTGTCAGAAATGTTGTCGGTAGCCATGGCAGCTGCTCTCATAAATACATTTATGACAACCTAAAGAAACTGTGAATAAATTGACTTTTTTGTTGTTGTTTTCTGCCAGGGGTTTGCCATTCATCCCCCATCTGGACAGTTTGCCAAACTTCACCAGATCCAGCGACGGACCAGTCAGACTACCCATTGTAGACAAGTACAAGGTGAGCAGCTGAAGGCCGCTGCGTCTCTGCGTCTCTCTCTCTAAAGAGGAGAACAGGAATGTGTGGCAGCACGTCTTCTTCCCTGCACTGTCCTCAGCACATGAGTGGGCGTCCAATTTCTTTTGCTTTTTGTTCACTTGCCCAAAAATCTTTTTTATGTTCCCTCTCCAGTTTGTCATTCTGCTTCCTGTTGGGTGATTTTCCAAGAGCACACAAACATGCTTACACACACACACACAGCAGCCTCTGCATACTCATTGCTCTTTAAGATAATTCAGCTTCTTGGCACGGGGCTCAGTTTGGATGTTGGAAACAGTTCAACACGTACACAAGGCTTCGTACAGTAAGCGTCGGTGGGACTGAGTTATTTTGGAGCTCCCTCAGCTGTCCTTACATTAATCATCTTTCCATTCTCCACCAATCATCTTTCCTCTTTATCCTCTCCTCTTTAAGTTGTTTGATATTCCTCCCTCTGTTTCTCTGCGATTGCATAAGAGCTTTATGTTGTGGTTATATGATTAAGTAATCTCAACTGGAGTTCTCCAGATGTTAGGGGATTATAGCTCAGCTAAGTGGGTGCTGCATGCTAACTTCACACAGCAAACGTTCCCCTATCATCCTACTACTAGACATCGTGATTGTCAGCCACGATCTTTACATGCCAGCAGAGGTTAATCGTGTATTTTTCAATGAGCTGTTAACGTTGATTATATTGCCAAAGCCTTCCATGTGCTTTACTGGCCGCGTCGTTAGCGGTTGTTAGTTTTGGGAAATCCGCTCTTCTGCTTTCTTTGCTGGCAGCCAGATAAGAAGGTTGACACCTCTCTCTTATCTGTCAGTTAAATGTGAAGCTATCTTAGCTTAGCACAAAGACTGAGAGGCAGTTGGCTGCCTCAGTCCAAACGGACAGCGCCAGGCGTTTTAATTAGTGAGCTTCAGAGGTGCCAGTAGGCAGATTATTTCTGAATTTGGACAGAGCCAGCTTCCAGCCTCAGTCTTCTCCTGTAGGCCTCTGAAATACTTTGGTAACTACACTACTATGAATAAAACATAAGGGTTGAATAGATCTGCTGAAGACAAGCCTGGAGCACTCACAGACAACCTATGTGTGCTCTGATATGTATCCTGTAGTGACTTGTGTTACAAAACAATAATATGACGTTAATGTTGGCCAGCTAGTTTAACCTGCTGTCACACTGTTGCCCTGCTATTATCTCTACTGACTTCCTTTAAAGCCTTACATTTGGCAAGAAATGAAGGACATGCATGTATGTGTGGGAGTTTTTTGGATAAATGAATTAGGCAGTATTTTTAACCAATCAAATAACTGTTGCTGGGTAAATGGAACTGAGATAAGGTATAAGACACACACAGTGAATGTTGTGTGAGAAGAGTAGCTTGTGGACTGTAGGTCAATAGTATAACATTATAATAACAACAGCCTGCTGGTAGTTACCTGCTGTAATGTGAAAACCATGCACAGTATCTCGAGTTCAGAAAAACAACTCTTTTCAGTTTCAGCCTCACAAGAATGTGTTTTTCTTTCTAAAATTGTTTGTGTGAGATTTTTCTTAAACTGAGATGCACGGTCACAACACGCTGTGTGATCCAGAGTGCATTAGATTTCCCCTGCAGTGCTTTACTCGATTTACAATACAAGTTTTATGGTCTATAAGATTTGAAGGCAAATATTTGTATCCTGGTTTCAGCTGTAGGGACTTTATATGCATTGAAATCTACAGATGGCTGACACTGAACGATCCTGCCTAACATTTGGGGTGTGTGTGTGTGTGTGTGTCCTTGCAGGACATGGGCACAGTTATCCTCGGAAAGCTGGAGTCTGGATCCATCAGTAAAGCCCAGCAGCTGGTCATGATGCCAAACAGGGTAAGAGCTCTTCTGAATGACTTTCCTCCTGCTCACAGGGGACCATTAAAGCTTCCACTAGAAATAACTTCCAGGCCTCATTCCTGTATTAACCTTACTGCAGCCTAGATGGGAAGAAGATCCTGTAACAAAATTATACAGTTTCAGTTCCAACATCAGCCCTCTGTGCTGTTTAATACGTTCATTTGAAGTATTTACATGTGTGTGTCTGTGTTGCAGCACACAGTGGAGGTATTGAGCCTGCTGAGCGACGATGTGGAGACAGACGATGCAAGTCCTGGGGAGAATCTGAAGTTGAGGCTGAAGGGCATCGAGGAGGAAGAAATCCTCCCTGGTTTTATTCTCTGCAGCCCCGACAACCTCTGCCACTCCGGCCGCACCTTTGACGCACAGGTACGTCACTGCATGCTGGCAGCTGTGTCCTCCTTCTACATCACCTGTCTTCAGGTTGGCTCTTTGTTATTCTATCTGATGGATTCTCCACCACACACTCCTGTATTTAATCTACTGATATCTCAGTCAACTACTTTATAGAAATAAACCCAGGTTGGCACACACATTAGGCTGCGTTCAGACTGCAAGCAAAAGTGGCCAAAATCCAATTTGTTTTGCTCATGTGACTCAGATCTGATTTTTTATGACAGTGTGAAAAGCACAAATCACTTGGAATTGATTGAATTGACAACCAACGACAGTTTGAATCAATTGGCAATACCTATCAAGCTGTCCATGCTTCGGCAGTAGTTTTTCTCAAATCACAAACCACTTAACTCTAACTTTGCCGGCTTCTACTGTAAATGTTGACTTCAGTAGCTTCCATGTTTACTTCTGTGCACAGGTCAGTTCCAGTCCCACCATAAGCAGTTTTCACTCTGGAGTCTGATATAAGCAACATTTAAAAAATGATGTGAAACAAAAAAAACTGGGTCTGAGCAAAAAAATATCCAAATTGAGCATCAAGGCCTGTGATGTAGAAGCAACACTGCTTGGCTGATTTTTCTATTGTTAATACACAAAGTGCCTGGAGACAGAATTTGCTCCCAATCATTTTGTATGACAAGTGACTCATTCGCCACACAAAGCATCCTTAACAATGCAGTGAGCACGTACTGTAAGTCCACGACACTGGGAAGTGGTGAGGTCCACGACGGGCGGTGATGTACGCAAACTTAAATTCTTAGAATATAGAATTTAAAAAATGTGAAAAACAAAGAACAAAACAGCCATAACCTGTTGCTGGCTCATCTTATTTTACTTACACATTTTCACAACAATTAAGCATGCAGCTTGGAGGGAATATAATATAGACAATATGAATGGAAAGATTTAAATATAGTCTTCCAGTCAAAACCCAGATTACAGAAACCCTGCTTTATTCATATATTATAAATATGTCAAATCAACAGATTTTATCTGAGATTTGTGATTTTAGAAATCTCTGAATTTTGGATTTCCTCCTTGTGTTTCAGATCGTCATCATTGAGCACAAATCAATCATTTGCCCTGGTTACAATGCAGTCCTTCACATCCACACCTGCATTGAAGAAGTGCAAATCACAGTAAGTCCCCGCTCGCCCAGCTGTGGCTGAAACTATCTGTTTGATTTGCTCAGTAAGTCGCTTTTAATCGCCTCCTCGTCTCACATGACCGTGGCTCAACTCTTTAAACCCTGTCTGCAGGCCTTAATCTGCCTGGTGGACAAGAAGTCGGGCGAGAAAAGCAAAACACGACCACGCTTCGTTAAGCAGGACCAGGTGTGTATCGCCAGGCTCCGGGCAGCTGGAGTCATCTGCTTAGAGACTTTCAAAGACTTCCCTCAGATGGGACGTTTCACACTGCGAGACGAAGGTAAGGAGCATGTTTATCTTAAGATAATAGATTGATTCACTTTAACAGAAGTGCTGAATCGCCTGTTTGTGCCTCACTTTCCCTCGTACACTCCTCCGCCAGGTAAAACCATCGCCATCGGCAAAGTGCTGAAGCTGGTGCCAGAAAAGGACTAAATGCAACCGTGGCAGCATGCATGGAGTTCTTCCACCCGTTCCCAGAGGAGAAACGCTGCTAGAGCCGACCCAAACAGCTACTCTCTCTTTACACACAACTATGCTGAGGAGAAGAACAACGACAACAAGGAGTGAAGGAGGAATAAAAATTGCATCAAATGAAGAAAACAAGACTGAATCAGTTTTTATGATGAACAATATGAAATGAGAGACCAAGTCCAGTGTGTCAGCTTTCTCATATTGAGAGCTCAGCTATGCCACTAATGTAGCTACATGCCCCCACCCCCCCCTCCCCCTTTCTGTACTCCCACGGCACACCGCGCAGTCGGCTCGCCACGCCATTTGTTTTTAGAATGGAGATGGATGCAGTGTAACTGAGTTTGGGGAAGAAAAACAAAAAAAAAAATCAATGATTTCATATCCTGTAAAAGAACCAGAGTTAGCCTGTAATTATAATTTGCAAAGTACATCTCCATTTTTAAAGAGTGGGATTAAGAATCCAGGGGACATTTTATTTGGTTTTAAAGGATTGCTGTACCAAAATTTTAAGTTTGGTCTCTCTCCACGTGAGAAGGTTTAATTGGATTGAGCTCACATACTACTCTGATGAACCATGGCAAACACACCCACACAAACAAGACACACACAGCTGTTACATAATCTAAACTGAAAATAAATGATCAAGCTGCGACACAAACGTGTATTTGTTGCTTCTTTTAACAAGTATTCCGATTTGGGATGGGAAAATCGGTATATAATGTATCAATACCAAATCCTGCTATTTCCTGCTAAACATTAATAGCATCTGACGTGGTACACTAATGAAACAGATCTTAATACTTGCGGTTACTTTGTTCTACCAGCAAATTAAAAGCTGTGTTAATTGTAGGTGTGTGCTTTATTAAGTGTGAAGATTAGACCAACTTTGTCTCTTAAGAATACACCATATTTATTAAGTGTTAGTACCACAACCTTATAAAAACCCTTACTTAATGTAGCAAAAAATACTATGGTATTAAGTTACACTGAACAAAAGTATAAACCCAACACTTTTTTGCTCCCATCTTTCATGAGCTGAACTGAAAGATCTAACGCTTTTTCTATATACTCAAAATATGGTCAATATGTACAATATGGCAATAATAAGGTCTTTATAATGACTAACAAAGAGCCACATTTCTACTAATATAAATGCAAATAAGCAATTAGTAAGTTCAAAATTTGAACTGAAAAGTTCACACACAATGATTTGTAGCAGATTGCACAAAAATAGTTGAAAAAGATCACAATATACAGCAATTGATAGCATACAGTTTAGTGCAGACATTTCCATAGACTGCTTTAAGACTGTAATATTTATGTATGTCATTTTCTAAAACTTAAACTGAGAAATTCTTATCAGGAGGGAACTTTACTTCGCTGTGTGTTTAGCTTTTCGTACAAATAAAGTTTTTTTGTATCATGTGACGCAGGGCACACTCAGTGCGCATGCGTGACTCCAGTCCACACGTGAAGCAGCAGACAGCATGGCGGAAGGAGCAGAAGCCGCGTTAGACCACTCACAGGTAAAACGTCTTTTTTTATTTGCCGAAGTACATATAAACTCTTTCTAAACTTCATGCCGTTGAAGTTTACACGACGTCGATAGATAACATTGTTTTGAATCGACAGCAGCTGTAAGCTAGCTGGCTTTAGTTTGCTTGTTTGTTTGCTGAGTGGTTTAGCAACAAAGCTAACTGTAACAAGTTTGATTTTCAGAGCACTGGGGGAAAGTTGGAGTTTGTCAGTGGGTTTTCAACGTGTTTTTTTTAAGTTTACAAAGTGTTTTATTAACTTGGTAATGTAAACCCGCCAGGTGAAGAAGGCCGTCCAGGCTCTGCAGGCTTTCCTCAAAACCAAGTCGACCGGTGAGTCCCTGTTCCTGGACGACACTCAACAGATCAGCCTGCTCTTCACACTGTGGAAGATCCCCAAAAAGGCTCAGACCATCCGCATGTGAGTCCACCAGACACAATTATAAAGCAGCCTTGTTTTCTCACCTGTAGATGTTCTGCAGCAGATATTTGCTCTCAACTGACTTTACTGACATTGACGTCTCCTTCCTTCCCCAGTCCCCTGCCCCATGGCCAGCGGCCAGACACAGACGAGATTTGTCTCTTCACCAGAGATGAGCCCAAGATGACCTCAGAGCAGACCCAGAGGTTTTATAAGAAGCTGCTGGAGGAGAAGGGAGTGAAAAACATCACAGAGGTATCTACCACCTGCACTGGCAGCTGCTGATCTGATCATTTTTGCATGAACAGCTGCAGACAAACACTCGCTCACCATGTTTTATTTGCACACTGGAGTATAAAGAATGAATCAGTTAAAGTTAAACAGTTTAATAGTAACAAATAACAAACCTCAGAACTTAAATGTATATTTTTACACTGTTTATGTAAATTGTCTTCATTGGCAGGTAGATCTGCATTCTATTTGCAGTGTGCTTATTTCTAACAGAAAAACAACTAAAACGTAGACAAGTAATCAAAACTCAACTATGTAAAGAAGAAAAGCTGTTTTTTTAACTTAACATTTTTAGCAGCTGGCAGCATCTCCTTGTCAATGAGAGAGAAAGAGAATTAGTAAACAAACAGATAATGAACCGTGGTAATAAACGCTAACAACAATCATGATGCGCCCCTGTTTTCTGAGAAGATCATCCCATACAAGGTCCTGAAGACGGAGTACAAACCGTTTGAAGCCAAGCGCCGTCTGCTGGGCAACTTTGACCTGTTCCTGTCCGACGACCGCGTCCGACGCCTGCTGCCATCTCACATCGGAAAACATTTCTACGAGAGGAAAAAGTAAGAGCTTTATTTCATGTTGTGTAAGATGTAGCTTCAGTTTCTTTATATCTCCGATACAAGCGCAGCAAACATGTCTGCTGGGTGTTTATCTAATTATAGCTGCACTATTATGTATATACTATTTGTAGCATTAGATTCTAGTGATGGTGCTGTCGAATTGTTTGACTTTTGTGAACAAAACGTTCCAAAAACTGTAGACAGTGTTTGGTCCAGAAGTAAAATATGTGCTTAAATTTGATGGATGTATTCATTTGCAAAATTCTCAACATGTTTTCATCTAAGAAAATATTTAGCTTCAATGCACATTTGTTTTCATTTAGCCTTTCAAAAACAAAATTCTCACTGTGGTCAAACAATTGTTTGCTGTACCACTACCACATGAAAATCCATTCCTTTAACCACAATGACAAATCTTTTTGTCTAACACTTATGTTGTATATTGTTTGAAAGTTGTTACAAAAATAATTATTGTGTAACTGCAGTTGCTTGGTCCTTGATGTCAAAAATATATAAGGCTTTCAGAACTTCATTCAAAGCCTCAAATGAAGCTAATATTTAAGAATAATTTGTCATATTTATGTGTCAGTGTGAAGCACTGTCTAAAAACAATGCAAGAAATCTAATTTGAAAACAGAATAAAGTTGTTACATGTTACTTTTCCAATTGATGGCTTAATAGCTTACATGTTATTAAAAAGGAATAGATTAACACATAAAAAAATGTCATTTCTAAATCAGAAAATGAATCAGAAAAATAACCAATATGTTAGTTCGTGCATACCTGACTCAGACGCTCGGTACCAAACAATGCGTTGTTTTCTGTTGCTGCGTTCTGACCCGGTTTCTGTCTTTTCCAGGGAGCCGATGTCAGTGAACCTGCAGAGCAAAAATCTGGCCAGAGACATCCAGCGAGTGATCCAGGGCACCAGCCTGAAGGTGAACAACAAGGGCTGCTGCTGGTGAGATCTGCTCCGCTGCTCTCTGTGTTCCTGACAAAACTTTTCTGTGAAAACAGCTTTTTTCAGCTTTAGGAACTTGTGTTTTCTTTCTGTAACAATTTTAATATCACAGAATGTTTTCCTGTCTTGTCACGTGAAATGAACGGCACCTCATAGCAACCCTGTCGATTCTGTGAAGTGTTTGATACGGGCAGTTGTGGTGCCATAGAGACTCAATGTAAATCCAGATGGACCTCCTCTCCCTGTGGAGCCTGTCTCTACAACCTTGATACACAATATGTAACGTTCACATGAAGTACAATGTCACATTAGTTTTACATGACAGCCCTGCATCATCTCACGTGACTGCTCTGTATCGTAGCATGGCACGTGTTGCCAATGCCAGCATGACTGCAGATGAGGTGACGGAAAACATCGAGGCAACTGTCAAGACCGTGGTGGCCAAACTCCGCACGGTGAGTATGTGCACAGAGAAACATGTAGTGTTACCGTCAGGCTGAGTTAGCCGATATTTCCTTTGGGAAACACAGGAAGAATGTTAATATACCTGCATGGTCGCGAGCAGGCGGAGTCAATATCAGTTAGCAATTTAAAAATATGAAGTCAAATGAACATTGACTGCAAAACAAACTTTAGAAAATATTGACATTTTAATCTTGTATAATATGTCTGAACTAGTACCAATCAGGTACCAATCATATGCCTACTGTATGAAATACTTGGTAATAGTAAGTGTGATTAGCTGCAGTACATTCTGAAAGTGTGCTCAAGCTACTTTATATTGTAGTGGGCCCGTGTGCCAGAGTCTCTCTGGGAGCAGTCGATGAGGCTTTAATCTCAGTTTGTCCCATTTTAATATACTGTATAAAATGTTTTGATATTTTAAAAGAAACAATCCTGTCGGCATATTTGTTTGTTTCCTGGCATCTCACAGCGGACGACCTAAGCTAGCTTTCAGCTCAAGAAGTCCTCTATTGATCTCTTACTCTGTGAATTTGCAAGCATGAAATAATCGTGAATTAAACGAAGTACATTGTGGGTATAAATTTTTTTTTTGCAAGTATATTTATCCTAGCAGGTAATGTGATGAGAAAGGCTTTGAGAGTCTGAAATGTTTGGTTTAGGGACCTTGAAAGTGCTTGAATTGTACTCTTAAAAAGCTGCAGGAAGCCTGATAAATGGACAGAAAAAAAGCTCCAGTTTAAAGTTTTGTTAATTTTATTTTATTCAAATTAAATCTGTGTGTATTTTCTTTTCGTATTTCTTCAGCAATTTAATGTCCCAGAATGTTTTCATGTCTTGTCATGTGAAATGAACGGCACCTCATAGCAACCCTGTCGATTCTGTGAAGTGTTTGATACGGGCAGTTGTGGTGCCATAGAGACTCAATGTAAATCCAGATGGACCTCCTCTCCCTGTGGAGCCTGTCTCTACAACCTTGATACACAAACCGCCTTGACACTGTGTTGTCCTTGTCTACTTTTTTGTGCTGCTGCCTCTTCTGGGAGTCGGTGCCTAGTTATTGATGCGTTCTGTATTATATATTTGCATTGGTATTTCCAGAAAACCCCCCTGATAAAGCTCATCCACATAAAGAGTCAAACGTCAGTGGCCCTGCCCATCTACACCTCAGACCTGAAGCACATCAGCCTGGTGGAGAAGTCAGCGGAGGAGGCTCCCAAAAAAGAGGTGAGAAAAAGCTCATACTCTAATGTTCATCTTGTCTTTTATAGAAATAATGTTTTAAATAAAAAGCTCATGTGTTTCATGTATGAATTTCAGAGCGCTGCAGGCAAAAAGAAGGGGAAAAAGAACAAGGCAGGGGCCATCAAGAAAACAGAAACCGCAGGAGAGGAAGAGAAGAAAAAGGAGGAAGAGGAGGAAATCCCACAGCTGGTTCCCATAGCAACACCTAGCAAAAAGCCAAAACTGGAGGTCAGTGCAACTCACAGCTGCCAGATATAAACACTTAGAGTAATTATAATATTTCTACTGGACTGCAGGCTCTCATGTTTTCTCTTCCTTATAGAAACCAGCAAAGAAGAAGAAGCAGCAGATGGAGGAGGCGCCGAAACCTGCCGCGGCAAAGAACAGAAAAAAAGCACCAAACAAACTGACCAAGAAGGCAGGCAAGAGTGACTCCACAGGAAAAAGGAAAATGCCTAAAAGAAAGTGATTTAGGCACATTACACATCTCATCATGGACAGTTTACCCCGCACACAGAACCAGAGTGTTCACAGAATCAGTATATTCAGTCGGTTTTGTCTTTGTTCGTTTGGATGAAGCAGATTATAAACTTTGTTATCTCAAATTATCTTTGGCTTTGTTGTGTTCTCTAAACGCTTTGTAGCATCTGGCCTTTTTATTAGTTTATAATGACCTGAAACTAAGAATCACTTGGAATGGGTTAAAAAAAAAAAAGATTCTCGGATTTAAAATTGGTATTCAATTTAATTTTCCAATATCGATTAATATATTCCGAGATCGCTCTTTATATAAATATGTGTGTGATCCCCTGCTTGTGTGAAGTATTAATCTTGCCTGTTAGTCTTTTTTTTTTTTCCTACTGCAGCCCAGAAAGACTAAACTTACCACTGGCTCTAGATGGGGTCTTTCACATTAAGTTAAGTTAGTAGCACTCTGCAAACTCACCACTAGATGTCACCAAATCCCACAAACTGGACCTTTAAGTGCATCAATAGGCCGCGATCTGTCAAACACAGTAACGGGGCCATAAATCTAACAAAGCTTAAAGGAAGGGTGGCCTTTAATATTATGAATTTAAAATAAATATATTTTTTTAAAACTTTATTAAACCAGGAAAATCCTATTGAGATTAAGAACGTCTTTTTCAAGGGAGACCTGGCCAAGACAGGCAGCAGCAAATACAAAACAGTTACAAAATCACACAGATAAAACACTCACCAAGGACAAAAACAGCAAAAAGTCATTACATTTACCAACAGATTATAAAAAACATACATGTTATAGAGTCGTCCTCAAGTACTCTGTTTAGATTCAAAAGACTTCAGTGATATTAACTGTTAGTTTCCAGTCCTTCTGTAACTTATTCCATACAAAAGGTGTGCAGTAATCCGAGCATTGCCACATAAATAGAAGTATATCAGTAGTAGTATAAAAAAGAAAAGGATGGCATGAAAAGTAGAAGTGGTGCTTTAAGACTGCCTACCTGACTAGTTTGTGAATGGTTTTTGATCTGAATTTTTGTTGTTTCAAATCAGCATCAGTTCACTGTAATGTCACCGTCAGTTATATATCCATACATACAGTATGACTCTATTCTCATAGTAAACCTGATCTGTTTATACACCTTTTTGTGTACTTTACCATCTGAGGTGCATTAGCCTTGAGACCTGTTTACTCTTGGTGAGCTTAGCCTTCCACGCTGCATGTATAACAGCCAGCTGGATCAGATGACAGGCCTATTGTTAAAGAAACTATACTCTGGCTTGTACAGCTGCTACCTGCTGCTGACGTCCCATAATGTACAACTACATCCCCTGTCAGGCTCCGCATGGCCACAACACACTCAAGTCCATTTTTATCTTTCTAAAAATGTTGAAGTATGCATATGAGGCCATATCTTTTTAAATGTGCTTTCCAGAATCAAATCATTATCATTGGATAAAGAAAATTCTTACATTTTCTTGGTATATTACAGTTTAGAGTTTTTTCAAAGGGAATACTCATAATTAAAAACAAGCCATTTAAAAAAAAAATCTATATTTGCAATGTTTTTAGGAAGAAAATGTTCTTTAAATTGGGCTGTGAATGATATTTGGATAATTAAATTCCATACATTTTGAAAGTAATATCATAATGAAACGTCCCCAGCTGATTTCTTACATTATTTTCTGTACTAAAATAAACACCTAAATGTGTATTTTGGACGTTTTCTTTCCTCTAGCCTGTATTAAAGAAGCAGATCAGCCCAAATTCTCCAAATTGCATGAAAAAATGCCTGCAGTGTCTCACTTTAAGAAGCCGAACGTACACTCAGACATATGAATTCTCTTCATTTTTGCAGACTGTATATTTGTTTTGGACGTTACGTGGAACAACATGGTCCCTAAGTGGCCAGCCAATCAGTGGTGATGATATTACTGTCAACAGGTGGGCTGAGTGTGTCTGATCATCCATCCCTCCCTCTGCTGAGTGGGTGTGGTGGGCCATCTGGAATTACAGTGTTCACGGGTTACTGGGCAGGAGAACGAGAGATGCATCATGCAGACTCTCTTGTTGATCATACAGAGGATGCAGCTCCTTCATATAACTGCTGGGAGGTGGCTGCATTGATTTCTGAAGGAGCTGTGGATGTTCAGTGTTTGGTGTCTCCGTTATTCGTGTGATAAAGGTTCACAGAGGGGGGCCATGGAAGCCATTGGAGAAACTTTTCCAGATGATTCTGGGAGTCGGAGCTTGTGTCCGGACTCTCACACAGGCTGGGCCCACCTGCACAAAGCCATCATCGTCATGGTGATGGGATCTCTGATGTGTGCTGCAGGCGGGCTGCTCTTCCTGCTGCGCTCTCTGGGGCTGACGGAGGCGTCCCGCTCCGTGTCCTCGGCCTGCCTGTCCATAGGCCTGATGTTTGTGGTGATGGGGCTGGTGTGGATCCCCGTGCTGAAGGAGAAGCAGAGAAGGAAGCGCTACAGCCAGGGGACTTGAACGGAAGTATATAATGTGAAATGTGAATTAGAGGCAGGCGTTGAGGGAAGAAATGAGGAGGAAGATGTTTTATTTATGTTTGCATTACAAGGAGTAAGGTCAAAACTTCAAGACTACTAGAAATAAGGAAAAATATATCAGCAAAGGAAGATTTATTTTGGCATTTTGAGAATAAAGTTGAAATGTTGAGCATAAACTCCACATTTCATAGTTAAAGTTCAACTTTTGCATGTTTATTTGTGACATTTAGACTTTATCCTCTCGACAATTTTACTTTGTTTTTAACATTTCACGATTGTTCTCGACTTTCAACTTTATCTCAATAATTTCCACTTTCATTTTGGAATTTATTCTCTATATTTTACTTGATCCCAACAATTTGACATCCTCAAATTTTGTATCTTATTCTAAATATTTAAGCTTTATTGTCAGTATTCTTTTTTATTCTCTAATATTTTGATTTTACTCGACATTTTGACTTTTTTTTTTTTAACTCAACAACTGGACCTTATTCTTAATATTTCTATTTGATTGTCAATATTTTGACTTTATTCCCCATATTTAGTCTTTATCTCAACTATTTTTTTCAACATGTAGATTTTACTCTAAACATTTTGACTTTAATCATGATGTTTCAACCTTACTCCTGAAACCTAACAAAACCTCTTCCCCCTCTAATTTTTTCACTCATACTCTTCAGTATAAACACTATTTTTGTCAGTGATGATGCAACTGTTTCCTTTGAAACTTCCAATGCAGCCACAAAGCCGGCGTGACTCTCACTGATAACAGCCTGCACGCAGCGTACTTTGACCCCTGCAGGTTGTTTCATGCGAGGGAATGAGGATTACACTTCACTGTCCTGCAGGTGCACATCTGGATCAACTCTGGGAAAAAGTCTTCTGAGGGATCTCCACCGCCACCATGTCCACATGTGTGCAGGTCGAGCCGGTCCTGGAGAAAAGCTACGGAGGAGTTGGCCGCTGCAAGTGCTCGTTCTGGTTCGCAGTGGCTCACGACATAATCGGCGTCTTCATCATGCTGGTGGGGGTGTTTGGAGGCCTGGTCATCCACGATCTGTTCATCTACGCGGGGGCTATCATCATCTTCCTCAGCCTGATCTGGTGGGTGTTCTGGTACTCCGGGAACATCGACGTGCCGCCCGAGGAGCTGGAGGACGACGTGGGCCTGATCAAGCTGAAGAACCGCGGACTGAGCCGGGCTGTGCGGCGCGTGTCCACGCGCCTCTCCAGCACCATCAGGAACTCTTTCAGGAAGAACGGCAGGTCCTTCAGAGAAAACCCCTCAGGCAGCAGCAGACCTGCTGCAGAAATGTCACTGTCCACCATCTATGACAGCACCATCGCCTCCTCGTCCAAAGAAGTCGTGAGAGAGGCGTTATCAATATGAACTAACCTGTCACAGACACTGAACCTGCATCTTTATTTTTGTTTCCTTTGCTTGTCAGTTTATTCTGCTGAAAGTGATTTTGTGTTTGCTCTGCTAACGTGCACCTGTAATGATTAGACAACACTGAAGCCTTGTCTGGATAACATCCACATGCTCTTATCTCGCTGATAAGATGTCAACTTTGCACACTGTAACACTGTGTTGCTCTGATTCTCATCTCGTCACTATTTTGTTATCAGTCGTGTTTGGTTGATTCACAGATTCTGCAGATTAGGTGTGGGGTGACTCTAAATGAGAAATAAGGATATAAATAATATCTTTAGATGAGGGTGACTCTTGTTTGGTTAATATGTAACCAGAATATTTATAGCTGCCTTTTCTTTTTTTGTAAAACAAAACAGGAACCTAACCAAAATGCAGCCAGAAGGATGAATCAGTTTGGACTTGTTTTGCCTTTTCTATGTATAAAGCCAAATTGAACTTTTAATCTTGTCTGTCTGATACATAAAGTACAGCTGATACTGTGTACTATCAGTGGTGGAAAAAGTATTCAGATCCCTTATTTAGAAAGAAGTACTAATACAGTACTACAAAATGACTCCACTACAAGTAAAAGTTCTGTATTCAAAACTTACATCAGTATCAGCATCAAAATGTTCTTAAAGTATCAAAAGTAAAAGTTCTTTATGCAGAATGGATCCACTCGGATTGTTTTTTATATTCTAAATATATATTTTGGATTATTAAATAAATTAAATGTAATTGATTTGGGTAAAGTAGGGCCTACTTGAACTATTTAATTTACTGTTATGAGGTTTAATTAAAAAAAATCAGTTATGTTTTCATGTTAAATCTTGACCTAAAAACTAACTAAAGCTGTCCGATAAATGTAAAGAGTAAAAAGTACAATATTTACCTCTAAAATGTAGTGAAGTAAAAGTTTAAAGTTACATATAATGGGAATACTTAAGTGAAGCACAAGTACCTTAATATTGTACTTACGTACAGTATTTGAGTAAATGTACTTAATTACATTCTTCCACTGATAGAGATTGTGTATTTTGAATGTATCTGAATGTTGGATCTCAGTCGGCTGTCACAGTATTTGTGATGTCACTTCATACTTTGACATTTCAGATTCAGATGAATCCTCCTCGATTTGCAAAGTTGCAAGAAGTCACAATCAGCACACAAACCAATCAAGAATGGAAACCTACCTTGTCTTAGAGTACGGTAATAGGTTCAAGTTAAGGTGCCAATTAAGGTACTTGGATGTGAGTGCAGTTTTGAAAAAGGAATTATCACCCATGGTGGATTTCACAATTAGTCCAGTAGGTGGCAGCAAAGTTCAATTTTCATCACAAAACGGACAGCAGAGAACTCAACTTTAAGTTTATAAAATAAGAATATTTTATTTGTTTATATCAGTGACTCTTGGATAAGAAATAGAATATTTTATTTTACTTCTGAGATTTACTTGGGTCTGAATTTTCAGCACTCACTGCTATACAGAATCAGAATCATACAGGTCATTTTTATATAATCAAAGTGTATCATGTCTGTATTATATCATGAGGTTGTAGGTAATGTCCAGCCCTTGTACATAAGCAATATACATATTCCAATACATGTATGATCTAATGAAAAATATATATATAAAAGACCATGTAAGCAGAAAAATGGCTTCAGGAGGGTCTTCTGGCAATATTTAATTAAAATCCTTTTTAATTGGAATGTATATCTGTCTTCCAATTACATTATTAAAAAATTACAATTGATTTCCAGAATCTATAAACCAAAGTAAACAACATGAGTCACATGTTTGGATGGAAAATTGCCACTGGGTTATGGGTTAGGGTTAGCTGAGCAGGTCGTGGTCAGCAGATTTGCCAGAACTTTTTCCACTCAATACTGCTTCCTGCTGCGGCTGAGAGCAGTGAGAGTGAACCAGGAAGTGAAGTTTCAGGCTGGACAGCTAAACAACCTGCTAAACTCACTATGAAGCTCGTAAAGCCGAGGGGAGGTGCACATTTGGGTGATCATTTACTGTAGGTTCATCTGCTTTAACAGTTTCTAGCTTAATAGCCACTCATTTTGAATTGTGATCAGAAAAGGTTTGCTGCTGCATAAATGTGACCCAGTGAAGCTGGAAGCAGGTGAGACAGAAGAAATTACATGATCTTTTTAAAGTCAAGTTATAACATAAAGTTTCTGTCTCGTGCACAATAATTTGGTAGTTCAGTCGGAACTGTGTGTGTGTGTGTGTGTGTGTGTGTGAGGACTAATTGATGACCATCATCATCTGCCCATCTTGCTGTTCCAGCTGTTCCCACTGGTGACACTGGTACGCCCCCAGTACCAACTGCTGCCACCTCCTGTGTTGCCACA
Source organism: Serranus cabrilla (assembly GCA_903364295.1). Lineage (NCBI taxonomy): Eukaryota > Metazoa > Chordata > Actinopteri > Perciformes > Serranidae > Serranus > Serranus cabrilla. Next base: position 382,424 of record CAFUXE010000065.1, on the reverse strand, counting down.
TCTACATCTGTTACTTCAGCAAACAACCAGCTGGGAACGGTGAATTCACTGATGGAGTTACATGCTCTCTGTGTTGTTTATCTAATCTGTTTTCCTGCAGAATATAAGTGAATCAGTAGATTGTATTTTGAGTTCTTACATGATCTTGAAATGATTAATAACATGCATATAGAGGGCTTTCAAATCAGGTTTTACTTCATCAACTTTGAGATGCTTAAAAGAAAGATATGCTGCAAGGACAGACCTTAATGTGGTGAGCAAATAGTTTTGTTAAGGATTAAATAAGCCATGTGTTGCCTGAAAGGCTCTGGTATTAAATTGTTGTGCATTTACCAACAGATTTGACCAAACATTGTGCCATACTGTTACTGTACCAGCCCTGCTATAACCGAACATCCGTCCTCCATCTCCTCAGCCTTTGTGAGAACCAGCTGACTTCCACCTGTTCCTCCCTCAACCATCCCTCTGATAAGTCAGTTCCCCTTCTGGTATGGAGAGGTTGAAGTCGTGGGTTCGACCATTTCCCCTTTCAAATGGGTCCAGAGACCGGATCTAGCCTTTGTCTTGATTCAGCTGCTTCCTCGTGCCAAATCCCGGCCTGCAGTTTCCTCAGCTGTCAACATGTTTATTGCCTGCCACAGAGCACAGCAGGCCAGACACTGACCCACACAGAGTCATCACTGAGCGTGCTGGTGAGGCTACCTGTCCAGAGTCAGCAAAACCTCCAGCTGTAGGACCTGTCAGTTTCACTTCTCCCCACAAGCACCTTTCCAAAGACTTGTATCCAGAACGCCTCTCTGGGGCTTATGGCAAAACCACTTTCAGGACAGGCTGAGTATAGGGAGACACAAGCCTTCACAAGTTCCCAAGAAGTTCCCCTCCTGGTATGGAGAGGCTTGGGTTCTTCTGTTTCTTCTTCAGTTTCATTTCTCCCGCCAAGCCCCTTCCTCTGCCTCCTGTTCAACAGCCGCCAGCACGCCACCTCTTTCAGTTCTTGCTGTGCTTGATATCTCCTGGACTACATCTTGTGATCCCTTCAAGGCCAGGTTACGTACAAGGAGAAAAGTACCTGTAGTTTAGAGCAGCAGTCAGTACAAGGACACAAAATGCTGCCCTAATTCAGAGACCCTCCCTCTGTGACTGAGGCATCAGGATGGGTTCACTACAGGAAGTTGAACTGTTCAGACAGACTTTGTTTCATGTTTGTGGTTGTATCCCACTACTAAACAAAAATAACAATTAAAGCTAAGTACCTTCTTTTTGGTGTAAAATTCATACAGTGACTATATTTGGGTTGACGGTTACCTTGAAGTGACATGATCTCTTTTTTGGGCTACTTCATTCAACATCCTAATTATATGAAAACAAAACATATTTTGTATACTCAGTGCGATAGTGGAATGATAAGATACCATTTATGTAAAAAATCACTTTCTCCCAGCTGCTTCAAGTAAATACATTTGAGGAAATATGGATGGTGTGTAAATGGAAAGTGTGTAATTCCCCAAAACACCTTTCTCTTGATAAAACTTTTATCATATGTATGCAAGATTAGAAGTATATAATGGGTATGTTTGCCTGTCTACATGTCTATCATTGTAATGTATTCATTTTTTCTCTTTTAAAAACAAAACACCCAATTTTCTAATTGTTGGTTAAATCATACTGTGAAAAAGCAGAAGAAAAATAAAGAAGAAAATAATAAAGCTATGTATTTTTTTCATTTTTTAAATAAAAACGAGTCTTAGAATATTTGAAGTTTTAGGAAATACACAGACATTCAAATGTTAAACGTTTTTCCTTCATATTTCTTCATTTAAACGTTGTTTTTGTAGTCCTACAACGCCTTTTCGAAAAAGACTACAACTCCCAGTGGGCCCCTCCCATCATATGACAGCTGTGTGTTTTGTCATGTGACCTTGACACGGCTCAGCCAGTAGTCCGTTTCCCTTTTTCGCAGTGCCACAGGCTCCTAACTGAAAACACTTGGTTTCTCTGATAAACGGACCTCCACATTACAGACGGGTGTTTCCGTGGCTCTGAAGCTACACTCTGGCTCGTGCTCAGCACACTTTATCTGCTTCTCACGCTTTGTACAACTCTTCCATGTCAGACTGTGGTAGACTCACAGCCCCAGCGGCTCCCCGGCAGGCCTCTCTGTTCACCGTGTGAGCATCAGTCCTCACGCCGCGGTTGGGTGGGTCCAGCTCGGCCACAGTGGCAGCATGTGCCCGGTGCACCGCTAGCCTCTGCTCGTTACCTATAAAAGCACGTTATACCGGTGCTAACTGCTTAGCTTGGATGTCACTGCTACCGGAGCCTGGCTGTCAGAATGAACGGTGAGTTTTGTTGTGTCATTGCATTTTGTTTGTCACTCCAACACAACAGCATATGATGCATTCAAGAGCAGATTCAGCAACTTGTTAGTATCCTCTGAGTTCAGACAATAAGATAAAGATTTCTGCTGACTTGCTACCTGCACTGCAGCTATTTCCCACATGTTAATAAACAGCAAATGGCCCTTCTGCCCTGCCAACCCTAGTACATTAATAAACAAAAGAGAAAATGAAAGCACTTCAACACAATCCAGATGCAGTCTCTTTATGTGGATCTGCCCATAGCATGACTAACTACAAACATGCTGTTCAGGTTCACAGTAGCAGCCTGGAAAACACTTGAACCTGGAGGTTATAGAAATGTGTTTATAACAAGTTTGTAAATGAATCCCATGTAAACATGTGGGTGGAGAAAAGTGTCTGCTCCAGCTTCCACCTTGCAACTGTTCAGGTGCCCATAAGTGCCGAAATCAAATGAACCTTACATGCACAAACCACAGGTTTACTCTGTGTATTATAAAATATTTGGGGTGCTGATTTCTTTTCTGCTATATTTCAGTCAGAGGCCATGTGGAGGATGCAAGAGGCACACTTACTACACATGTTAACCTTCCATTTTTTATTTAAATAAAGCGAAATTAAAACAACGTTATCCATAAATGATTGCTAAAAAATATTATTATAATTATACTAATTATTATATATTAGTTAAGCCAGCATTAGCACATCTAGCAACCTGAAAGGAGTAACTAACTTCTGTTTTTATGTTGGGTTGTAATACAAGCAATGGTTTTCCATGCTGCGGTAATTCATAAGAATTCCACCCTTATAAACAAAGTGTGTTGTTATAGGGCTATGATGGCCAAGTCTTTCTCTGGCAGTTCATTTCCGTTCTCTCCTCCTGGACATGCATAATTAATACAGGAAGAAACAGTGACTGTGTAATTGATTTTCTTCATCCATCATCAAAGTGAATTTGGGTCATTTTCTTGTGTTTGTCTGTTCCCCTCTGCAGGCACTCAGCAGAGTGATACTAAGAGACAGAACCTCCTGGAGAGGCTGCTGGATGCTGTCAAACAGGTGAGCCACCTGTTATTATTTTACGTGTGCTCAGGAAATCCCCTTCTCTTGTAGTGTGTAGTGTTGGGAACGAATCCTTTCACTGCAACAAGGAAATAAGTCTGTGGTGTCTGAATACCTTTTAGTTCCTTTATCTGATATGAAAAAAAAAACACACTAGAGGAAGTAAAACTGAGCACTATTTACAACTTTTATCAGTTGATCCTCTCTTGACTTAAAGGTACCATGTACAATTTTCAGGAGTCCTTCGTAATTAATGACACTGGTGTCCATTAAGTCATTAAGTCGTGATATACATACATACATACATATACATAAGTTAGTATACTGGATCCCATTAGCTGGTCAAGTCATTTGGCAAGCTAGCCAACTAACGTATCTACACTGATTTTTTGGCTTGTCATAATGTTAGCGAGCTGTCAAGCTAAAAACAGTAAAGCCTCAGTGAGTCTGCAACTTGTGAAAGTTTCTACCCTTGATGTGCCACACCTATGAGGTGGGATGGATTATCTCAGCAAAGGAGAAGTGCTCACTATCACAGATTTAGACAGATTTGTGAACAATATTTGAGAGAAATGGTTATTTTGAGTATATAGAAAAAGTTTTAGATCTTTGAGTTCAGCTCATGAAAAATGGGAGCAAAATCAAAAGTGTTTTTAAATGACATTACAAGTATTTCACCCATTGTCAATACATGTAAATTACTTTACAATGTACCTTTAAGTAAAGATATAGTTTGTAGATATATGGAAAAAATTTAAAGTAGAATTTGAGGGGTATCAAATAATCTCTGAGATTTTGGTTTTGCCATTTAGCAAGCACACAAAGTAGTTTAATGTACAGTTTTCTTCCTATACAGAAAGGGGGAATTAAAGTGTTAACTGCATCTGCAGTATCAGGGCCAGCCTGGACGTTTATTCAATTAAGGTTTTAACAGGAAATGAAACCCAAAACTGAAATCAGTGCAGCACATCAGGGATGATTTTAACCCGTAAGGGTAAGAAAGAACAGAGCCAAAGGTTTCAATATGTGTTCATGCAGGCTTCCTCTCAAACTCACCTTCTACTGTTCATCAGCAAAACACTGAGTCTATTCTGTGGCTTCTACTTTTTAGACCCCTGAAATCTCAGAAATGTGCTCACTGTGTGCTGTTGCAAAGCTTGAACCAAGCAGGCAAACACTGAAGAAAGGAGTATTTCATAGGCAGCTATTATCATTCCCTTCATATCTTCGCAGTGCCAAATCCGCTTTGGAGGAAGAAAGGAGATTGCCACAGACTCAGACAGCAGGTAAGAGAAGCTGCGAGTTAATACCAAGAAATTCTTTCGTCATACCTGTTTATTTAGCACTAAAGAGGCTGTTTAGCTTGCTGGTGTAGTTTGAGGTCATTTGATGCTGAGGTGCTTTAGTCTCCAGTATTTTACCTTCAAACTTTCCTGCATAGTGCTCTGGCAGTATGCCCGGCTCCAGGATCAATTTACTCTCTACATTGGACTATATAACCTTATTTTTCAGTTTGAGGGCTTTAAAATATTTTCTAGCAACCTTGTTTTATTAGAGCTTAATACTGCCAGAGAGAAATATTTGTCAGATCCTGTGCTGCTCAGATGTCATTTTGAGGTTGTAGCAACAGTAGCCGTGATTCCAAAACAAATTTCTCTGAGCATTTTGAAGATTTGCATGAGAAAAGCTTGATGGAAACACCAAAATTTGATAAAAGTTTCGAAAATGTACATCAAAGTTTTTACTCTTGATTAAGATGCTATTTTTCCTTTTTCAAAAAATGGTTAATGTGCTAAACAGGAGATGGAAACGCCTTTTCTAACGTTGCGAACATTTAACTCATATGACTGATCAGCTGTTTCCGCACTGCTGGTCAAGACGTTTTACTTTGACGGTTTAATCCAGTTCCTGAAGACTTCTCTCCATTTTCCCTCGTGGGTGGCCAAAGTTGTCCAATTAGCAACCTTTTATTTATTGTTGTTTCTTCTCTCTTGTGCAATCTCTACCTCTTCTACTGTTTACTGACAGATTAGTATACAGCAATACATTACACTGCCATCTTCTGGCGAAAGCTCATTCATGCGGCTTTTTGTATTTGCTCTAAACCAGTTGATGGAAACGTCCCTAACTTGCGTTTTCTTCAATACAACATTTAAAAGATTTTGCTTCAACAATTGCTTTGACTTTAATGGAAGCACGGCTAGTTTTTCAACATAAATGACTTAGTGTATGATGCAGGATAGATTCATATTCAGTGTGGATTCTCTGATTCTTATCTTTGTCTCTGCAGAGTGATCTGCCTGTGTGCCCAGTTTGAAGCGGTGCTGCAGCACGGCCTGAGGAAGAGCCGGGGTTTGGCTCTCACCGCAGCTGCTCTCAAGCAGGCCGCGGGCCTCAGCACCAAGAATGAAGCAGGTACGACATTTTACTGGCTCCTGGCGTGGTTTGTTAAACTCGGGTCGAAGAATTGAAAATCAAGGCAGCAAATGAATTTGAACCTCCAGCCTTTACCTTGGCAAAAGCAGCGCTGAGAATACTGACCTTGCTGCGGGGTAGCTTAGTTATTTTGGAAGTCATGGAGGGCTGGAGGACGCAGATGTGTCAGTGGGAAGCTCCAAGCTGCAGGAAAACCACATGCACACACATACAGACACACAACCTGGCTGTGAGACCAGATGGTTAGACTACAGATCGGCTACGGTTCAAAATGGCAGGCAGAGAAAGTGTTCTCACCTGCGTGTCTCTTCTGTCTCAGTCTGTGGTGGGCTGCACACCTGCTGTGGCTTTGCACTCCTATTATAAATGCATGTTGTGTGCTCAAACATTGTTCAAACCCACTGATGTTTGTTTAAAATTCCAGTCAAGATCCTAAAGATGCCAAACAGCCAAAGGCATGCCAAACTCCGTGGAGATGAAATGATAGCGGGTATAAAAATGCTGAAGACATCTGTACGCAGCCAGAAAAAACAACTTTGTATGAATATTTCATTTAATGTCATGTGATTCATATTTAGCTGTAATGAAGATGCAGATAGATAACATACAGTATGTGAAATGGTCGTACAGTGGTTAAAACAACCTCTCTTTCCCTCCTCATGCTCCTCATATACCTTCCAGCACACCCCGAGGAAGAAAGCAACATTTTCTTTGTATCACAGCCGCCCTTCTATTTGACATTTTATTGAAATGTTTTGCAAGAAAGGAGCTTTCAACTGTTTTTATCCCACTGAGGAAGTGTCATGCTGTTTTTATATGTTGCTGCTGAGTACTGCAGTGTTTGTGCTGTACAGCAGTGCTTCCCAACCCTTTCTGTCGAGGTGAACTCAAGCACCTCTTCATCCTCACCTTCAAAATCAGTGAATTTGAATGGACTTAAAACAGGATATTATTTAACAATCAATGATATACAAGTTGGCATAAGATGGAGGTTATAATAATATATTCAGTGTTTTGGTTAAGTTTGTACCTGTATTACCTTTACTTGGAGTGGCAGAAGATGCATGTTTCAACCATTTATCTATTACTTTTAGCTAACTTTCAACAATGTATTATTTAGCTAACTATTTGAACCATGTATCTATTAATACATAAATGGTTAAAATAGTTGGCTAAAATGAATATCTTATATTATTAGTTTTATTTTAGTGTTTAAACTAAGATAAAAGTAATAAAAAGTTAGCTAAAACTTAAGCTAGCTATCATTTATTATTTAGCTAACTATTTTAGCCATTTTTTATTGAGCTAACTATTTTAACCATGTATTACTTTTTGCTTACTATCTAAACCATTTATAATTTTACTATTAGCTAACTGTTTCAACAATTTCTTATTTAGCTAACTATTCATTATGTTTATCCTACTATTTCAATCATTTAGCTAACTATTTGAGCACTTAGCTAAATAATAAATCATTGAAATAGCCAGCTTAAGTTTAGCTAACTATTTATTACTTTTATCTTGCTATTTCAATCATTTAGCTAACTATTTTAACCATTTTTTAAAAATAACTTTTTGCTAAGTATTTAAACCATTTGTCATTTGTAGTTTCTAAATATAAATATTTGAGCTGCCCAACCTTTGCATGTACCTCCTGAATGGGAAACGGGGCTCTGTGGTATCTCCATGCAGAAATGATCAGTATGAAAAGCTTCAAGATTCAGTTTTATTTGCAGCCATCAGAGCTAATAAAGACCTCAGAGACATTAGTTTCACATTATACTAAATTGTGTCTACTGTGTCATATTTAAGAACCTTGTGGCTGTTAATTGCGGATGGAGCAGAAAAGCATGACTTGTGTAATGGCTACCACATCATAACCATTAGCATATCTGACGTTTTCTGTATTTCACAGTCAATTAGAAGAAAGGATTGTGGCTGAACTTGTGGATTTGGAGCTCCTTAATGAAGCCGGGCCCTCTGACAGAGCCAGAAATAGCAGCTGTAAATGTAACACATTGTTCTGAGGTTATATGCTAATCATATGGAAAAGAGTAGCACTACTTTTATTCCTATTAATTACTCCACCTCAGAAAACTTTACATCAAAACACACGTTTTTTTTTGTCCTTTCTTCCTCTTCCTGTTTTATAGAAATTAATACAATTGTGGGTGAAAATCTGGGGAGGTGACAGGTAGGAAGTCAGGATGGAGCTGTTAATGAGAGAGTGTGCCGACTCAGGACTTTAGAAGTGTTTTCACCGCTGCTTCACTGACCTTTCAAACCTCTTGTGTAACTCAAGAACCGTTGTTTTCCCAAGTGAGGTGGAACTGATTCTCTCCTCGCTTTCTCTTTATCCTCTCTCCAGAGTTGACTTTCTGGTTCTATGTGAAGGAGCATCTGAACCGCCACGAGTTGCAGCGGTTCTACTCTCTGCGTCAGATCTCCTCAGAGCTGGGCCGGGGTCGTGCCTGGCTGCGCTGCGCCCTCAACGAGCACTCGCTGGAGCGCTACCTGCACACCCTGCTGTCTGACCGGACACGCCTGGGGTCAGCACTTTATGTGTACTTTCCCAAATAATATCAAAGCGTTTTATACAGAGCTAAACCCGATTGAACGGAAAAAATATTTTGCTGAGATGTGTTTATCAGTCATTTATGGAATTACTGTCTTTGTAGGAGTTTCACCGTGTGCGGGGCTCAGGCAGCTCAACCACACACACACATACACAGAGTGACATATTATGGTCTGAGAATGACAATAATATTATTTATTGCAGTTATTTCCATGACAATATAACGTCCAACAAAATGTAGTTATCGTGACAGATCTACATATCATTGTAATCTTACATTCATGCTCTTTTCTTTTTGTCTTGATTAAAATAGTTGCTTCACCTCTTCTGTGTTTCTAGAACTTACTATGAAGACTGGGCGTTTATTCTCGATGAAGAGAGAGCAAGTATGCTCCCCACCATGGCTGCAGGTGAGTTTGTGTGTCAATGTTCCAGATAACCACAAGATGATGCGCTCTAGACTTTAAAAGGGACGAGGGTTTGTCAGATGGTTAGTCATGCTAGTGCTTTGGCTAAATGTTAGCCTTGCTAACAGCATGGTAAAAGTTGCTGTTTGCAGCGCCACTCAAAAGGGGAATGGAAAACCTGTTAAAATGTTCATGTTACGTGCTACACTTTAATGATTACAAAGATGGATCCCAACTAGTTAGGTCAAACCATCTCGATTGCCCCTTGGTGGCGGGCTACAGTAAAAATCCCACCCTCCATGTTAGAAAAGAGACAGTTATTAAGCAAAACCGAAAACCAAAAATAGGTAAATTTTTCCCAAAGATAGTTGATGACATTTTAAGTAGTTTTTACTGTGCTGATTGTTCAGTTAAAAAGGGGCTTTAATGTCATGATTGACTGCTGTAATTGACATAATCGGCAGCGGCCATATACGGGATATTAAGGCCTCAGTGTTGACGTGGAGACGTGTTGTCCATTCCTTATACAGTCAATGGTTCAAGCATGTGCACAGTTATTCATTTAAGTTCCAACATTCATGCCATAAAGCAAAGCTGAAGCTGACAAAGTGTACACATAGAGCATAATGTGGTCATTTTTTCATGCTAAAGTGTGTTCAGTACGTTAACATTTAGCATGCTAGCGATAGCAGTAAGCTTAAAGCACACCTAAAACTCATTAATGTCTGTCCTCATACAGCCGAGCTTGACTCTCTGAGTCTGTGATGTGGTAAATTCCCAACATACAGAGGGATGCCCTTTTGATTTAGGGCCTATCTTCTGGTGCCACCCTCGGGCCGGGATATATTTTATGCCCCATTAGCAGCAAAGATCTAAAAACAGCAAAGTCGTGTCTCTATTTTTCACCCGTCCAATAAGCATATCTTCTGGTGTGTAATGAGCATTACAGCCTCACTTTCAATCTCATTGAAATTTAAACAAGCTTCACACAAACAGAGCTGCTGTGAAAGTAGTAAATGAACCGACTTTGCACTTTGCTTGTTTAGCACCACTGGACTTGGTGGGAATTGAAGTCCTAACTCTATTAGTGGTAATGGCTGCACTCTTACTCTTCAACTATTGATGAGCGCAACTCAGATGAGCACAAACTGTTAAATATTAAGAATATAAACCACTGATCTTATGCCAGAGCTTTTCCTCTCTTCATACACAGACAGAGTTCATCTGAGGCTGCCCCCTCCATCCGTGTGCGCCCAGAAAAGCTTACAAAGCACTTTGCAGAAGTTCAAAAGCTTTATAGGATTGAACTGGACTGATCTGTGATGAATAACATTTCCGCCGCTCTGTTTTTGGCACGCTGTTCAGGTCTGAACTCCATCCTGTTTGCCGTAAACATCGACAACTCCGACCTGAACGGCGGGGTGACGCGAGGGGGAGGCTCCTCCGTGTCCCACCTCCTCAAGGAGTCCACGCAGGGCATCGGCAGCCTGTGGAAGGAGTCCACTCAGGGGGTCAGCAGCCTGCTGCGAGAGATCAGCACCGCCACAGCCGTGGTGCCCGGCTTCACCCCCAGAGTGGACGGGGCCTCGGACCCTCTACCCGTCCTGCCACGCAGCAGCTCTGCTGGTAAGAAACAGCTGCACTTAACTGAATAAGTATTCTGATTGGCTGTCGATTCATTCCTGACAATGGAAATGTACAAAGTAGTTCCAGTTACATTCCAGCATGTGTTTAGTAATCTTAATGCATCTTCTGCCTACATAGCATCAGCCTGTATCTACAATGACTAACCATAGCAACAGGGATGCATTCAAAGCCTCTACACTTTATTGTATTTCTGTACAGCAGTGAGTGTCCTTCAGGGCCTCATCCTGTGATCCCCACACAGTGGAGACTGTAACACTCAAGCTGCCTCTCTGAACGTACCGATTCTTTGATCACATAAGTGCTTTTTTAACATCTCTCTCACTCTGGACAATGACATGGCAGTATAGCGAGCTATTCTTGTTATTTAACATGATTTCATCTTATATTAACTGTTACTGAAAACCTTATTGGGTCCTAATCATCGTTTGTTTGCGAAAACACATGAAAATATTAAATAATAGAAAACTTTTTTTATTTTTTATTCCTCTGTAAGCAACCATGGAATAGGCAGGATAATGCCATTTGAGGCGTTATTAAAGATTCCACCTGTTACCCGTTTGACGTCATTTTTGTGAATGAACCAACGGTTCAACAAGCGTAACCATTTTGCTTCCGAATCACACTGAATAAAACAAAACATTAAGTTTCTCAGCTGCATGGCAGGTTTGATTGCCCCGTGACTTCCAACCTGAACTAACCAGCCAGCGGAGAAAACATCCCTACATACGCTTTTTAACGTTAACGTTAAGCAACAGGTACACAAGGCACAGCACAATCATAGCACTGCAGGGCGGGTAGTAGGATCCATAATAGTGCCATGATGAGGAATAATGGTTTCCATACAGGCAATCATACTCTGATGCAGGTTAATACTGTTCTGACCTCCAGATCGCCTGTTAATTCCTGATAATGGATTTCTTGTTGGGCATTATTTTTTACATATTGACAGCTGTAAACACAGTGGTGGACTAAATAATTGATAATACAGTGCAATACCTGTGCAAGAAATACAAAGCAGCATCATTTTTTTCACTTTTTTTTCACATAATTCTGTGGATTTTGTAATTTATACACCACCTGCCAAACATTTGCAACAATTTCACTGTATTTTAAGGAGTCTCTGTTATTTTGTCCACCCCTTGAATACACTGATTCATACATTATGGGCCTATGCATGGAATAAATCATACACATGCTGTATTTTAGTACGGCATCATGCTGTATTTACTCCCACAAAAGCATGACGGAACGAGCACAGACAGTAAAACAACGTATGTTTGAGTTGAAGCATGTATAATGAACGCTCTGCTAGAACAAATCTAGTGGATGCAACACGAGGCGTCAGCGGCGGAGCGCTGCAGCCGTCATGAAATCCCCCGTGAAATGAATCAACTTGCAGAATGTCGGTTCCTTGTTTGACCTCATTTAGCTGTCTGCTCCGGTCCGTCCCATCGGGGAGAACTTCTGCCGTTCTCTCTCCTTATGTTCTGCTCTGTGGGGTGAACAAGCTTTTAAATGTTAACTGTGTGGTGCTAAAACTTTCCAGTGGAATGAATGTAAATTGTAAGCTGTGTGCCAGCTCCTCAAGGTGGGAGCCCATTCAGATTATTCACTGGTGAAAGACTCGCTAATGCGCAGCCAGGCTTTTTGGCTCTGAAAAGGAACAGAGAGTTGAACCACAGATAGTGTTATAGAAGTGCACTTTGGAAAGGCTTAATTGAAATAAAGTTTAGATGCTGATGCCACCAGTCCTTTGCTGTATGAACATTTGCAGCTAGTCTAGACATGTGAAAAGTCATTTAAGTTTCACCTCATTCGAGGCCGAAAATTAGGTTTTTGTTCACTTCTTTTTCATCTTCTCCCACCCAGACTCAGGGCTGAGGAAGGAGCGCCGGAGGAAAAAGAAAATCACCAACATCATTTCCTTTGATGACGATCTGGACGGAGGAGCGGAGGACGAGGAGGAGGGAGAGGAGGACTCGCAGAAGATGGGAGCGTTGAGGAAGAGCCTGACTGCTCCGGCTCAGAGCAGCGTGGAGGAGGGCATCGACCCTCTGGAGCCGGCCTTCTCCGAGTCCCCGGCCCAGAACGGCCTGGCCGAGCCGGGCATAGTGAGCTGGGTCGGGTCCCCCCATCCCTCCCGTACTCCAACCGCTGACACGCCTCCTCTGCCCGACAGTAAGAGCTTAGACAACGAGGAGGAGGAGGAAGAGGAGGAGATGTACAAACCCAGAGCACAAACACAGGAGGAGGAGAGGAGCAGCAATGATCAGTGAGTTCCATCACTTCCATTAAATGTCAGGCTATAGAAAAAAATACAAAAGGAGACATATTTCCAGTTTTTTAAATTTATTCTATGTGGGCTCAGGGCAGAATAATGTTCATTAAGTGGCTGGGAAATTAAATAGATAAAAAAAATACAGTTATAATTAAAAATGCTCATATTTACATTTAATTTGTTGAGTTCAAAGTCTGGACTGTTTGAGATAATGGGATCCAAAAGTCACTTTCCTCTGGGCAAAATAACATAAAGTATACACAACCTGCAAAAGCACGAAATAAACCAACATGGAAAATATGAATAGATGAACCATTCATATTCGACTATTGATATTTGCTTATTTTTTCCAATACACAGTGCAAGTATTATTTTTTTGAAGTTTGAAATTTGGCCCTTAACTGATTCAAATGCTCAAAAAAAGACATTTGCATGAGGTGACAGGGACAGGTGCATGCTGGGAAGTTTTAACTGTAGTTTATCCTGTTGATTTGGCCCAAACAGTCAGCAGTGGTTTGACACAGCTTATAGAGGCAACTAATGTATTTAATGTGAACGTGCAGTCATCATTTTTTGTATTATTTGGATTTTCCAAGGACATCATTGTGCCTTGTTTCCATAGCGAATAACGTTTTATAAAGAAAGAAGAAAATACTCTTTTTAAAACAGAACTTGCCTGAACATCATTTACTTTTTAAGTTTTCTTCTGTATCTGATTGGCACCCTGTTTGTGGGGCACATAGCACCCACAAAAAAGGCCCAAATGAGCTTGTTAATGTTACAGCTCAGTTTACATCTCACACTGTCACAAGCACAAGGCTTCTTTCTGCGCAGTGATCTAATTGGCAGGTGTAGTTTGGTAGAAATAAATAGTTTCCAGAGTAACCGGGTCATGAATACTGGAGACATTGCTGCTGAATTCTTTTTCTGATATAGTTCAGTTATATTGGAGAAGGCTGACATTTTAATGGCTGATATATACAACAATCGGCAACTCATACTAAAAAAGATCTAGATGAATAAATATCTTTACAGGTCAGAGGAAAAATATGTCATTTTGATTTTGAAGTGAACTGTCCCTTTAAGACTGGGTGTAAGTTGTAGCATCCTGGGAGGCGGAGTTGTCTTGATTTTGTCTGACGGGGGCCCAAAGTGTTTTACAACTTTAATAATCTCTGAAATAGACTATAATTTAATCTAAAATGTCCCCATCTGAACTGTGAGTAACATGAACTCATTTTGCTCTGAAAATATTTCAGGGTGGTGGTCGGCAGCCTGTCCAGTGTGTCCACGTGGAGCCCTCTACAGGTGATGACCCAGCACAGCAGCTCGGACATCCTGATCCCTCTGAACCCTGCAGACTCTCAGACAGGTACCAAAACAAAAGCTGCAGCCTGATTATTCAAATCACTTCCTGGTGCCTCCTGTTCCCAGATCAGTGAGTGCTTTTAACCTACACACTGCACTGATTCCCAGTCTGTACTTCCTGCTAGCAAGTTGTACTGTGGCAGCTCTGATTTAATTTCCCTTTTTAAGCTTGTTGTTACGGCTGATAACAGCTGCTTATGGCTTCAGTGTAGTGATCAGATGTTTATTGGATGAAATCTAGGGACTTTCTCAGTTTGTCTGCACCTTCACTTTCACTTCTGTTTAGTGTCGGTGAGCCCTGTGGAGGACTCTGCTGCATTTCCTGCTCAGTGTGAGTCAACAGGACCGGTGGGAAACTGTGACGGCAGCAGATCGCCGCTAACATTCAAGTAAGCTGTTGTTTCAGTCGTCGTATGAATCATTTGCAGTTCATTTCGTCTAGTTACAAAACAGGCAAGTTGACTTTT
>CAFUXE010000065.1:354766-365588 GCA_903364295.1 Serranus cabrilla | reverse complement strand
TGCGACAGAGGCAGCGATAGCATTTTCTACGCCTACTGTTGGCTCAATAGACCAGAATGCAACACAGCCAAAACAGATTTTGCATTTTGAGTAAAAGACCGTGACTTTTTCTTTCTGTGTTGCTCTCGCTGGCTCTGTTGCTTCTGCTCTCCCCGCCTACTCTCCTAACCCAGAGCAACAAGTACAGGCGCCTTTCTGCAGGGGTCGTGCAAAGTCGTTCTGGGAAACACAGGAAACCACTGAGGAAGATGAAGACAAGGCAGGTTAAGGGAACGTGATTCGGAGAAAAAAAATCTTGGAAAGCATGAAGCTTTTATTAATCTTGGATTGGATTTTGCCTTAAAGCAAGTTACACACAATTTTAATTGGCGTTATTTGCAGCTTATCTTCCGGGCTGTGGAGGGAGCTGTACGTTTTAAAAATAACCTTGATGATGTCATGTCAGTGATGTCATGAGGATTTTCTCGACTGGGGCCTGAGACTTTAAAATGTGAGCACAAAGTCCGACTCCACCAGTTGTAAAATGAGTGTATAGAGGTCTATGAGAAGATGAGATATAGAACTCACTTGATCAATAACCTCCTAATGACTTTATTGTCTAAATCACTAGTTTTAAGTCTTCTCCAATACAGCATGAAGTTCATTTAGTAAATTATTGGGGATAAAGAAAAGTATTCTTTGGGCGTGGCTACCTTGTGATTGACAGGTCACTGCTGCGGTGAACTGCCTTATTCAACACCTGGTTGTACTAAAACACACTTTAAGGAGTTGGCTGCTCATTTTCAGTGAAGTAAACACCTTGCTGACCAAGCTAGCTCAAAAAACTGAAACTTAGCATCCTACTCCCGAGCTCCACCCTCTCCTCCAAATATGGTAAAGTCTGCTTACACAAAAAAAACAACAAGATGGACTCAAGAATTCAAAACTGCAATCCACAAACCAATAACTAACGTGTCGACTTCTGCAGCCTTCCAAAATGAACAGATGATTGGCTCATGTAAGAGAGTAATAATACCTTTTATGATTAAGAACACTTTAAAATATTACTGCAGCGTCTGTACGTTTATTACTTAAGATGGATTTTTAAGGTTTGTATAAGAGTCTGAGAGTAAGAACTGTACAGTGCCGTGATTTCCACCGGGCCTGACAGCGTGCGAGGCCAAGCAGTCCATTGATTGGCGAGTATGGAGTCTATAATTCACAAGGCACCTCCATTACATGGCCTGGCTCTCTGCTAATGCATCTATTATTGGAACAATTGAGCAAGAGCGTGTAGGTTCCGGTAGAGGCACGAGCTCACACACACACTTTTCCCCGCAGTAAAGGTGGCTCTTACACATATGAGGACTGTGTTGCATGTACATACTTCCACTCACACACACACACACTTGTGCTGCAATTTGTCCACGCCCCCTGCGAGGTCGGAGGGGCGTCTGGCTCTACTGAAGTCCCTAATGGCTCGCCTGTGGCACCCGCTGTGAACGCGTGGTCGGACTTAAGGTCACATTTATTTCTGGCCTGCTGATGTGGAGAATGGAGCTGTGGAGATAATAGACTTCCTCTCCTCTGCTCTGCTCCTCTTCCTCTCTCCTCCTCCTCCTCCTCCTCCCAAACCAGGCACTTAGCTTGGAGGAGCAGGAGACCTACTTGTGTCTGGGGCTACATCGACACCCTACATTAGTTATGAGAATAGAGTTGTGGTCCCGGCATGTTGTGTGTGTGTGTAATGGTGGAATGCAAAGTGCAGGGTAGATTAACTCCTTGTCTCATGGTTGTTATTTTTGGAAATCCTGGTAACAGCCTAGTTAGGGGCTTTGAAACCTCCATGTGCACCTCCAAGCGTAACTATGGAGATGAGTCACTGTACCACTACACAGCCCGGCCCCGAATCTGTCCTTTACATCAGGGTGTAGATTAGCATCAGCCGGCAGCTGACTGCGAGCAGACTTTGGCTGCAGCTCCAGTTGTACTGACTGATGTGGATGCTGAGGGTTTCAGACTGAAGCTGCTGCTATCTGATGTTTATATCTGACCAGCTTCCCTATGCAAAAAAAACAAACACATGTATTGCTGCTGTTTATGTAATAATTATTGTTGATGAGTTAAAATCAGTTTTGTCCGACATAATGATCCTTGATTAGTCAATAGCTGCCTTTCCACCATCATTAAGTGATAATGGCCTCGAGTCTCAAACTGCAAGATCGAACACCATTTGTGTTTCTGCACAGCACAAACATAAACACACAAGTCAGACTCCTGAAACTTAAAATAGCTTTACTAGGATCTCGGGGTGTAATGACACATCGCTATGGTTTGATGTATGTATCGATTGATCAGTGAACGATCCACTTGAAATGCTGCCGTGCCCAACATTGATGCATATCGCTGTCTTTAATGTACGCTTTTATTTTGAAAATCTTCCTCTTTAGTTTGACAATCAAAATGAGCACAGAGACAGCACCTATGTTAAAAAACATTTGCACTTTAATGTAACTTGGCTGTTCATATTGAACAGAGGGTCTATTTTTAGTCTTTGTATTAAAAAAGAATGTATTATTTTTCATTTAAATATCTGGTAGAGCTCAGAAATACAATAGTAAAATCATGTTTTAGTTGTTTTTGGTGAGTTCACATAAATTAAACGGATTGTGTTAAACAGAAAAATGTCTGATGGATGCTGTTGCCTAGACAGGCCTTCATAACGGTCGGGAAGAAAGAAAAAGGTGGTACAGCAATAATTAAAAAAGAAAAAGTAAAAAAAAAAGGCTGGCAAGAAAAGTAACTTAACTACTTTAATCACCACACAAATATAAATGCACAACCAGAAAGTTAAACTTCTACATGTAGTGACTATCCAGATTTCTGCTGACTGCACCAGAACCCAGGAAGTATTGTCCCCAGAGGCTAAACCATCATCAAACCCTCTGTGGACATCACAGATTTTGAAAGAACGGTGCAAACTGTCAAGCAAATACCATTCAATCACTACATGACTGTACAAGCCGTCTTTCCAGCCACAGTTTTGACTTATTATTTGCCCACATCCCAGTCTTTTCAGACCCGCTGATGGACGGCGCTGCTCACTGCGCCAGTCAGAGCACTTTGCAACAGCTCAGTGATCAAAACAGCTTTGAAGGAATATCAGAAACCATTACTCCCAGAATTGTTTTAGGTGACAGCTTTGTTACATTAACAACTGTGAGGTATTGTTTAATATTTTATTTTGCTATAGTCAGAGAGGAACTTCCATTATATTCGAGGTGGGTGACAGTTGCGACATCAGCTGAACACATCAGCGAATTCACTACTTTGGCTGCTCCTCAGTGGTAACACAATAAAAATGGCTGCTGTTGGTGTTTAGATATACGAGCCGAAATAACCACGCAGATGATGCTTTTGTTGTCCTGCTGTCAGCACAAAAATAATCCTGCCTACCTTCTGCAAATGACGCTTTTTCAGCGGACTATAATTCACTTGTAATTGCCGTTCTGAGTTTGGTTTCATATTTTCTTGATACATAGTTTAATTCAGATGGTATCCAGTGTTTTCCCTCCCCTACATTTATCTAAGATTAGTTTCTCTCTTCAGGGTTTTTTTTTTTTTAAAGTAGTTTTAAACAAAAGTATGTTTTACTGTGGCAATAAAAGTGTTCTCTGTGAGTAGGATAGATAGATATTCCATATAACTTCTGTCAGCAGAATAAAGTAAAAACCTGATTTTATCAAAGCAGTTCATCTTAAGGATGGAACAAAAGTACGACGTTTAAAGTGGAACTTCGTTATTTCTACATTTCAAAAGTTCTGCATATTGCTGTGTGTAACCTGTGTGTGTTTTTATATATTTGAAGTTGTTTCAGTGTAGAAAACTCACTTTGGTCTCTCTTTCCCTTTCAGTGGAGCTGCGTCAGGCTATTGTAGCCATGATGAACAGGAAGGACGAGCTGGAGGAACAAAACACGTACGTTGGGATATATTTTCCTTATCTGCTGCTCGCAAACCCCCCAAACACACACACACACACACACTCGGACTGGAGGAAGATATCCAATGACCTTTCTGTATAAATTGTGTCAGCTTGTTTTCTTTTTATCCTGAGACGATGTTTTTTTGTGCTGACTTGGGGGCAGGAATGGTTTGTTTTGTTTTTAGCATTAAGCCACAAGAGACTGTGATTTACGCTCATTTAACAGCTGCTAAAAAGATTGTTGTGCACGCTGCAAAGCACAGTTTAATAAAAGTCTGTCGTAATGACCAAAAAAAAAACACAGTATTATTGCGATTAACCATAAATAAATGTGAATCTTCTGCCAAGCAGTATTTAGATCTTTTTGATAAACTGTGATTTGTGCTCGGGGGCATTAAATAACAGCGATGCAATCACAGATGTGTGTTGATTAAGTGTTTTGTATCAGAGCTGAGTGTGACTGCAATTAAAGGAGCTTAATAATGTTTATCTGATCCTCTGTTTATGAAAATAACATTACCAGAATCTCAGTATGCAGAATGCAGAGGATTGCATATCAAGTTATATCACCTGAAGGAAAATGGGACAGATGATGTGTAACGTGCGTCATGTGTGTGTGACAGGTCTCTTCGCAGTCTGCTGGATGGTGAGATGGAGCACTCAGCAGGTCTGAGGCAGGAAACGGATCTGCTGAAGAGGAAGCTGGCCGAGCTGGAGGAGAGACACACAGGAAAGGTCCAAGCACTGGCCAGGTAAGAAACAGCTGGGACGTCTGTAGAACAAACATTTAGACTGTCGTAAAAAAAAAACATATATTAAGCATCGCAAATGAAGTGGACGTAGCTTTTGTCTCTTTCTATCTGTGTTCTGTGCAGACAGAGAGGCTCTTCTTGGTTCATACATATTTAATGACTAATCCAAAGTACGCGTTGGTGTAGGAGCCATATTTGGTCGAATTTGACTCCCCTAACAGTAGCAAAATGAATATTATAAAACATATGCATGGCAGCTGAAGGAAAGTCAGAAGTGGCTTTGTGATACACAGTTGATTGTTGACGTCCCTTCTCCTTGCAAGTCATTTTATACCTCCAATTTAAAACACTTCCAGCTTCCAACTCTCTAATTTGTGTGTGAAGTCCAGCATCAGCAATTTGCACAACAGTAGCCACTGTGATGTTACCCATTGGTTTGTAGGATACCGGTTTGGCATTTTGCCATCGGCATCTTGGTTTTTATAGGCCAGAAGTGACCAGCGGGGCCAGGTACCTTTAGCATGAAAGCTAACACTGGGGCTAGCTAGCTAGCTAGCTTCGTTAACAGGATTAATTCGTATTTGATTTTAACTGTCAAATAAATTTTGGCTAGTTAAAAACTAGCTTAAAACAAAATGCATTTACTGGGAACATTTTTTTAGGGTGTCTTTTAGACAGGAATAATTAACTTTAATGAACTGAAGTTCTAAGATGCAGTGTTGCTAACCCTTTTCTAGTTTGAACTCGCTCCAAAAGTCTTCTGAAGTCACCAGATGATGTGAAACCCTCATTTGCATGTTGGTGACATCATCATAAAACATTTGCATACTGAGGTCGTGTCGGTTGACCATCTGCACACGGTGCAACAGGAGAGGGAGGAACACCGTTCTGTTGGCAGCAGAGCCATGGACTGTGATTACTCTAAGCACTGGAATGACTTACAGCACAATAAATCTCCCCTCCCTCCTCATTTCCTGATGGTCTGTATAAGTCACCAATTTGACTGCAAGTTGCTTTTTATAAATAATGTCGCTAAGAGGCTCTGAAAGGTGCTAAATCTAGCACGAAAGTCTGCAAATTGGCAAGACTGCTCAGACTAAAACACAACCAAAACAAACTGATTGGCAAGCCCGGTTATAAATCACATTAGAAGCAGTGTCCTTTTCATTGACACCCATACAAGCTGACTTCTTTTTGCAAACAGTGGAGTCGCCCCCTGCTGGTCAATAGAAAGAATGCAGGTTTAAGGCTCTTCTACGTTGTCTTCACTTGTCAGAGGTCCCCTCATGCCTCCACACAGATAAGAGCCATGACAAAGCAGAGCACACAGTGCAGATTTACCTTTCTGTTAAACCTCTGAAGTAAAATCGAGACATTTCATTTAGTCAGTTGACAAAAATTAATTGGAAACTATACTGATAATCCACCTTCTCCAGCATCCAGAATGTGAGGATTTTCTGCTTTTCTTTACTTTACATTCAGAGTAAATTGAATATCTTTTTTTGAGTTAATTTGGAAATGTCACCTTGGGAATTATTATTAAACAGTTAATACTATTTTCTGACATTATATAAACTAAACCGTGTATTGATTCATACAGATACTGTCAATAATCAATCAATAACGAAAAAACAAAGCTAATGAATTCTATTTTCCAAAGTAATCTTCTGTTACACTTGTAGAAACTAAACCTTTTTAATGTAGTTCTTCATGGCCATCACCATCTTTTATTACTCTGTATCTGCAGCCAAGAAACAATACCAACAGTTATCTCTTTTTCCTGTGATCTGTTTTTTTTAATGTCTCTATGAGAAAAGTTTCTGTTTTCAGGACAAACCTCTTGTGAAGAGTTTGCCCAGTAAAGTAGCTTTTACTTTTTAGTCTGAGTTCAGGAGTTAAAAGGACGCTGTTTGCTTTATCTTCAGCTGAAAATGAGAGTCGCTGCGTTTTGCTGGTGGGAGGATTTTTTTTTCAAAGCAAAGTGCTGCAAAACATTTGAGAAAAAGCCACGATTTGAATCACTTGACATGGTAATGATTGTTTCATTGGTGCTGACCATTAACCCATCAACCCCCTGCAGATACATGAGGGCTGTTTTGTACTGTGGCACTTTTTTTCTCCTGCAGTCTTAATTGCATGACCATCCAAACCATTTGAAAAAGACCTTTTTCACATCAGGTATTTTGACATGTCATAGCAGGAGGCACACGGGTGGCGTTAATAACATCAACAGTGGCTAAAGTGAATAGAGGCGTTAAAACATTGCATCTGAATTGATGATCTAGTTTGGTAACTTATCCACCAGAAAGTGTTCAGTCAGTAAACATTGTGTAAAGGCCCAGAGGACCTGCATGTTTGTGATTAAAGCTGCTCTGTGGCTGCTGATTGTGCCACGCTGTGCACTATAACCTACAGTAGCTGCATCAGTGTTTTTACACATAATCACAATAATTACCTCTACACCCCCTAATGACAAGAGTCTCACCCAAACTGGAAAAGGAACCATATTTTTACAGCTATCGCTGTGAACAGATAGGTTCGATTTTTAAGGGGGCTGTATTAGGTGCCAATTCAATTAAAGTTGTCATGAGACATTGTCTAAAATATGAGTAAAACAGAATGTCTTCATTTGCTTATCCTTTGTGACATATATTTAATTGAAAACTGTACAAATACAGCATATTTATCTTCAAACTTTATCTTCAAAGTTTTTTATTTTTTTGGAAATACACCCTTGAATTCTGAATTTGATGCATTCTGTTTTTATGCACATTTACACAGCATCCCAAGTTTTTTTGGAGTTGGGTTTGTATTACAGTATTATCGTAGATGGCAGAAACAGGCAGCAGTACCGGTGCAGCAGCCCACATTAACCCCCCACCAAACTATACCTGCTAGCACTATATATACCCCGGGGTATAAAACAGGCGAGGCTATTTCAAACCTCCCCTAGGCCAGATTACACCCACCCACACACACAGTCAGAAACCAGCCCACTGTCACAGCACCTGAGCAACGGAAAAAAAGCCACCAGACTCTGTTAAAAAAACAATCATTTTACCTCATAGAACACTGGAGTTGCTGCTCTGCTGCTGCCTTGATGGGTTAGTTTGTTTATGTTTTGATGCTTTAAAAGGTCAGTTTGGATCTAACAAAGTCACACAACAGAGTTGTGTTGTAAAATTACTGTTTTGTCAATGGAGTCTGGTGGCTTTGAAGAGTTGGGTTGCCCCTGTCCACAGCAGTACATTGCTCCGTGTTGGTGCTGGTGCTCCTGCTGCCTCTCCAAACTGGGGGCGTGTCTACTGTAGCTAATGCACTGACTATGAATAAGTACCTCATACAAACCCAAACTGTCCCTTTAAGTCTCACCATCCAGTTTAGTCTACTCTTGATAAAATGTATCGTCACGCAAATGTCCAAATAACTTTTAAACCCTTTGTGTAGCGCTACATTTCCTTTGGTTAATCACCCATACACGCACTTTCATCCCAATAAGTGACCACCTACAGTTTCCCTGAGCTTTTACAATTGATTGCCTGTATTCCAGAAGTTTTCAGTTGAGCCCTGAGCCCTTTAAGTAGAGGATTAGTCATCCCTCAGCAGTCAAAACAGAAAGCCTCGGCAGCGTTCAGATAGTAGCCTCCTACAGTAAGTCAAGCCACCAGCTAGGATTGATCGACTGAAGTTAAGTGTGTTGGGACCGCTAAAGCTGATGAGTTTGGCGAGGACAAGTGCAGCCGCTGACGGCACTCTTGAATGTGTGATGATTTTCATGTTCACACGGAAGAGTTTAATGGAGCTGAAATGTTAAGAGAAAGAGTGTTAAAGGGACAACGGATGCTTTCTCTGCAGGCGACTTACAGTCCCATACAGTTCCACACCACCAAATGCACACAAAGCCTATTCTATAGTCGGCCGCTAAATCTCAAGTGCTGCTTTTCCTTCTCCGCCAAATCTGTCTCAATCAATAGCGGCTATAAATACCACTGAAGGAGCAGCTAGCCACTGAATGAGGGCTGGAAGCTGTCAGCATCATTCAGTGAAAGAGGCTACTGGCAACGGTTGCTATGTATCCCACAATTCTTTGTGATTCACTCGCACTGAGGGTGAATTGGGAGTCAGTAAGCCCGACATAAAATCTGACACCGAACAGTAACTTCTGAACACTTGAAAGGACGGTCGGCTCGCTCGCTGACTGACAGCTAGCCGAAAGGGGTTTGGAGTTAATTTCAGTGTTATTCAGCCCGATTGTTTAATCTGCACTAACTTTGACAGGAATCACTTTGCTGAGAGTGGAAAATTCCAGGTTAAATGTTTTTTCTCCAGCACCAGATGGTCCCCGCTGTTTGAGAAAGACGCCGCCAGTCATCTGCTTCTCCTAGTAGTACTACTTATATAGTAGAGCAGCACCCAAACCCAAGGAAGTGGCGCGTGTGTGTGTGTGTGTGTGTCTTGAGCCCGGCTGTATATGGGGGTGGCAGAGGATGAGCGAGCCTCCATAGATAGACTTCGGCTGACGTCGACTCCGGCAGAGGGGAGTGGGCTAAAACGAGCAGCTGCTCTCTTACCGAGTTACTCACACACAAAACTCTGATGTACAGCGGGACCCTTACTCACACGCAAATCTAAATATAACATCAACATGTAAGGCTCTCACTCACACGTTGACACGTAGCAGCCCACATCATCACCCTCACATTCTACCAGACCGGAGAAATCCAAAGCGCACATGCTACAGGCCTCATGTATGTTGCCGTGCACACGCCGCGTCAGAACAATCTCATCACTCGAAAAGGATTTACTGTTATTGAACGTTTGTCTGAAACAAATAACTTTCTCAAAGAATATTTCACATAATTATATGTTATGCACACTATATATTATTATGTACAATATCACTCAATTGCTGACCAGCAGTAGATAACACCATTAAATCACCACAAGCATCATTTTCTGCATTATATTTCTGTTAAAAAAGTTTTTATATCGGGGCATATCGGACAGCATATACGTCGACACTGATCATTACCGATATGTCTGAGATAGACCAGTATAGTACAGTTTATATTTTAATTTGCACTCACCAGCCACATAATTAGGTTAACTTGTTAACACAAATATCTAATCAGCCAATCACATGGCAGCAACTCAATGCATTTAGGCCTGTAGACTTGGTGAAGACGAGCTGCTGAAGTTCAAACTGAGCATCAGAATGAGGAAGAAAGGTGATTTAAATGGTTGTTGGTGTCAGACGGGCTGCTCTGAATATTTCACAAACTTCTGTTCTAACGACCATCTCTAGGGTTTAGAGATAAAATATCCAGTGAGCCTTGATGCCTTGTAGCCAGAGGTCAGAGGAGAATGATCAGACTGGTTCAACAGTAACTCAAATAATCACTCGTTACAACCAAAGTCTGCAGAAGACCATCTCTGAACACACATTCAACCTTGAAGGAGATGAACACACCGCCACTTTATTAGGTACACCTTGCTAGCTAATAAAGTGGCTGGTGAGTGTATATAGTATCACTAACGCATATTTTATCTTACAAATCACAAAACTTGTAAATTCAGATTTGGAAAAAAAAAACCCTTTAACAGCATCATTTGATCAGATTTGAGTAGAAATACCTTTGTGATTATGCTTGTTACCAACCCTTTTGCTTATTATTATGTAGACCACCAGTGAGTTAAAATGTAAAGAGAAGAATCACAATTTAAAGGTACCCTGTGAAGTTTTTGACCACTAGTAGTGCTACTGAGCAGTGTTGTTGTGAGTGGCTCTCAGTTGTGTTTGTGTCGTGTGCACGGTTATAAGGCGCGAGCTCACTGGTGACTTAATATGAATCATTAGTGTTATGTCATGAAATCTGTCCCCTGTCAGTGTCATCATCACTGAGCGCCTGTTATTGAGTTAATGCTTGTGATAACAGACATGGAGTCATTAGAAAAAATAGATGTCCCAAACTAAAACAGCCTTGCTCCAAATGTGTAACCTTCAAACTCGTTTTTCTCAAGGATGGCAGTTAAGACACACACACACACGCACACGCTCTCCTTTTTCCCCACAACTACTTCTTGTCCCCCTTTTTAGACGTCAGTTG